>JABFOX010000404.1:0-17196 GCA_022817665.1 Axea sp. ZL-2020
GCGGACCAAACGTGAAACGTTACTTAGGAAGTTTGTGTTTTATTATGTGTAAAATGTTGTCCGGGTCATGAATGATAATATATCTAATCTGAAAATCAAATGTCCACGTGCATTATCCATGCGAACCATTTTGCAATATGCGCAACTTTGTGATACAAGTTGAGATTATTTCTTCGAAGCGAAACATGTTTATGAAATTTAATGCTAGGTAAGATTGCACGTCACATTATTGCGAATATCTCTAAAAGAAGTGTGTAGTCGAATTAATTCGCGGAAATTAATATTTGTTATGAGAATGTCTCTTCGCGTATCGTGCACATAGATAAATATGCGTCAATTTTCTGTCAGAGTTAACTGAGTCTTATTACTTTTTATCCGGAGGTTTTATTTTCGCGCACGCTGAATCACTGAATAGAGAAATTCTCTTTATTATATATTCAAATGTCCCTTTTAAATATTGGCGAAATGTGTTTTATGATTCATTTTGTTACATCAACCGTTAATTGAGTTTTTTTAACGAAGTAACTCAACGTGGAATGTCCGAATATTAAGTACCATTAGTGCAAGCAAAAGACAATTTTAATTTATGTTCATACAGATATTTTATCTCACGAGTGTTACGACTTCCGAAGCCTCTTTATTAAGAGCTTACCACAAAAGAACTTAATCTGTACAGTCGGAATCAAATAATCACGTTTGTCTGTAAATAGTAATTTAACGGACTTTACACGCTTCGAGTAACATTCTCTGCTTCTCTCGAATACATAACGCAGTATTGTACGAGTGTATAATGCTATTCGTGAATAGCGAAATGTGCAGTCAGCGGTGACAATTTATCTTAGTCAAACCTGTGGCGGATTTTGTCATAACAAAATGCATTGTACAAATGCATTGTACAAATGCATTGTACAAATGCATTATTATTATTTTCGATTCTTTATTACTCAGCCACCTTATTTTTGGCAATTATTTCATTTTTAGTTATTTTACTATAATATACTTTAATACAAGATTAAGATATAACTGTAGTTGTGTTCTTTAATCATATAAAAATGCCACCGATTATATTAAGTCAGAAATAACGTATATAAATGCAATGTTTGAATTATAATAAATGTTCCAAATATATGTAAATGAACTAAAATGTATAATAGCTCAAACAACATTTAAATTCGTGTTATAATTAGCTGTTATTAAATTACTTTTACTGACTTTTAATTACAATATTCGATCAGTGATTGAATCAATTATATTTTCATATTTATAAATAAATACAGGTAACAAAGCAATGGAAGATAAAACTTTTGGTAAAGCAAACAGATATAGTTAAATGTGTATGATATAATTTTTTCTATTTTTAAATAGCATTACATATTTGCACGAAAAACTTTAATCCGACACTAAACTGCATTTAAAGTAACATTTATCTAATATTGATGTGACTATAGTCTGCCATTAATCTGGCGTTAGTTTTGGAATACAATCTAGCATTAAGCTAATCTGTGTCCGTTTTCTATAACAATTGTTGACCGATCTTGCAACAGCGTAATAAATATTGATAAATAAATATCAAATTAATTTTCATTTAATAGCAATCTATACAAATCCTATCATATAAAGAAATGAAAAGAAACAGCTGCCATTTGTTAAGAGTAGGCGTGATTAATACTATAAAAGAATTTATTTCCATACTCGAGTGTTGCAAATTATAAAGGCTGGATTAACTTTTTTAAGGCTCTGAATAGAACTATGTTGGATACTGTGTATATTTTAGAAACTACAAACTCGAATGCGTGATTATTAATACAACCATACGTATGCTGAATAATTATTTACATACATATTTCTGGATATTTTATGGCGCTAACTAATGTGGGACATCGCGTGCGAAATTTAAATATTTTTGTTTATGTTGTACGAAGAATAACGTATTCATTCATAGTGAGTCATACGGAAAAATATTTTAATAAAAGATTTGATCGATAAGAATAGGCAATTGTGAATACAGATACACGATTATTTTTAATATTAACCAAGCTAAATCAAACACGTTGATGTGCGAAGTTCATTTAACGCCCGTACAACCATAATTTTAGTAATCGTTGATAATTATTTTATCTGGAGAAAACGTTAATGAAATATGTAATCGCCTTATCACCACTTATGTCCAACGCGCATCATTATATTGACGCTAAAATTAAATAATACACATTACAATTCATGAATCGGCCTAACAGTCATTCAGGTAAATAGTTGTGTTTTACAAATTCAGCGGAGCAAAGTTCATCTTAATTTACACTAATCTCTCGGAGCACAATTGTACAAAATATATCGATGGTCGAAAAGACGACGACCAGACATTAATAACCCAGATCAGTTAAACAGAAGCTAATCCACTTGTGTCAGAAATAGGACCGATATCGAAATAAGTTGACGCGAGTGTGCCGTTCGATCGGACAGTCGTATTTCCCTGTCGTTCACGAGTCGAGGAACGGACGGAGGAAAACGGCGAGAGGAAGAGAAAAGGATGGAAAGGAGTCGTCCAGAAAGAAAGCTCCTGCGTCGAACGAATCGGGAATCACCTGGCAATAAAAAAGGGTACTCCAATAACGCGCGTGTAAAACAGCGTGGCCATATTCGGCGTTCCCTCTTATATCCCGTCTGGTTGAGCATGGCCCAGGGCGAGTAACACAACGCGGAATAACACGCGTGTACGTACATTGTATGTATCCGCGTCTCTCATTCTTTGAGCTTGTTGCTATCGAGCCCTCGGGGCACCTACTAACTTGTCCGTTAATATTAAAGGTCCATGGGGATCTCTCTCGTAAGCGCGGTGAACGAAGCCAACATCAGATTCGCCCACAGAAAGAGCAAACCACGAAATTGCGGCTTATATCGACCGCGATAACCAGTTAAGTCACCGTCTAAGTATTCCAACTGAACTGTTCGGTTTAACGTTCCAACTTGTATCTGTTTCAGAACTAGTTTCGCTACTAAAGTCCGGTCGCCCTGACAAAATTGTGCTCCGCCCCTTCAGATCCCCCGACCCTCCTCCTTCCCCCAATTTTTTGTACGCTTCGCGGTACGAAAGTCATGTAGAAATTATCACTCGTAAGCCGATATGATCATGTTTAATTATGTCGGGGTTCGGTTACGCGGAGAAACGCGCCACGCTTATCGAAATTGTAATCGATGATTGGTACACGACGTTGCTTTAATTATGATTTGTTGCGGCCAGAATGATCCGCGAGCACGTTCGAAACAAGTGCGTTTTGGTTTTCGCTTGCCTAATTCTTTTACATTTCGTGCGGTTGAGTCGAGAATCGTTTGGGAGTTCGCGCAGCGTTCAGCCGGAAAAGTATTTCTTAAATCACACGTCACCCGTAACGCGATTCGTGCACAATCATTTCATTCCTTTTGTCTTTTGTACCTCATCTTTAATTTCGTTATTCCGTATTTTTCACCACAGACTTTTAACCTGATTCAATCGGAGAAATCAATTTCCTTCATTGTCCCCGACGCTTCCTTAAATTAAAATACTAACGGTCAGTTATTTTTATACGACAGTTGATTTGAGTCATTACGAAGTAATAATCTTGATTGGTTCAATCCATTATAAATCTTCTATCGTTTGTTATTTTCTTAAATTCAATCTTGCATGATAAAAATCCTTTAAAAATTGCATCAAAATGAGACGAAATTCAAGACTTGTCCTAAAAATTGTCAACTCGTCTTGCACTTAAGTTATTAACAAATTTAGTTATCAATAGCAATAAATTAGGTATCCGCAGTTTGAGTCTCGTTAAGTGCGCTTTAAACGATTAAATTTAATTATTGACTTTTACGTATTAATTAGCCGAGCGATTTCTCAGTGCCGACGCGATGTTTGACCAATTGTATCGCGTTCGAAACACGGCATTGCGTTGTTCGTATGATCAATATTCACGATTACCATACGGTGTCAATACTTATAATCAAATCGAAATATCAAGTGTATTAATTGTAAACAGTATTAATGGATGGATCACTAATGATCATTAAAATTTGCAATATGGACACACGAATCCGAAGGGGTATGTTATTCGTATCGAATTTCGCTGTCTGGCAAGTTGGGTAAAAGTTAATTTGTTATTCGATCCTTCGATTCATGAACGCGTGCTGAAGGGAAATGGTGCATCGGTATAACGAAATATAACTCAATGCTGCGTTAATTCAATACAATTTTGAAAACCTTGCCACAACTTTGACGATTAAATTTCCTCAACTTGCAAGGTAGCTCACTTCAGCGATCAGCGCGATATTTTTGCATTACAGTCACGCACAAATGTTTTCAAACAAATTCGTTTCGCCCAAAGACAAAAGTTCTGAGCATTTACAATCATCTTGTAAATTAACACTTTTCCGACTGTCTTGAAATAAAATTGTTTCAACGTAATTAATTTAATGCTATATTACCAATTAGCCAGAGTAATAATAAACCGAATCACTCGGTAAATATAGTAGTTTATTATACATTGTTTTATATCAATCAACAAATGATTGTTAATTGATTCAATTTTGCCATCCGTTAAAGAATCGAGTATTTTATGATATAATTAAATGCGACTTCGTTAAAATATCTGAGTGAGTTTAGGAACTTCCGAGTGAATTAATTATCTTAATGTTAATTTGATTTGCGAATAATTTTCTTAATCCGACGCTATAATTTGGACGATAAATTGCCGCGTTTGGCGAAGATGCGACGATCAAAGAAAGCGACGGGAATAAGAAAAGTGCAACAAGATTTCGAGGAATTGCAGCTGGGTAATCTTGTCACGCAGGACCGGAAGTGTACGATTATTCACGTCACGCGTTGTGCCAAGTTGACCGTCGAATACGCCGCTATGATATTCGGCCCCGGCACCGCAAACATTTAATTATTTATTCGAATGATGTCAGTATACGAACAGGGGTATATCGATCTCAAGAGACATAACACGATACGACGACACCGACCGTCACCACCACCCCAGCGATACTTCGGTCCCATCGCGAGGAGGAAGCCATCCCGATTTTCAAGCGAGTGTGGTCTATTCTGCAGCCGAGCTTTATAAACTATACTATCACTGTTATATTAATGACGCGCACGTCGTTCATAAATATTTTAATATTATTTCGACAGACGAGGGGGCCCTTTATTTATGTTAACTAATTTTATACTACAATCCTTTCGTCTGATTTCGAACACTGATTATTTTACAGCTTGTACAATTATAAACAATTTTTCATTTACAAGTCCAAATAGAAATTTATTAATATCGAATGTTCTCGCAATTTTATACATATGATGCTTAACTAAACATTTCACTGTTGATAAGAAATCCAATTAAAATATTTTACAAGCAAATATTTTTAATTAAAAGAAAAATTTCTTCAATTCTTTAACAGGATGAATCAAACATTTAATTTGTTGCGTTTCAATCCTACAAATTCATTCATTTAATCAAAGTTTCTCAACCGATTGAGAAACAAATGAATTATTTCCTTAGAAAAAATAGTTTATATTAAAATTAATTCAATAATCCATATTTAACAAATCGATAACGTAAAATGAAAAGCAAGATGATATCGTGTATTTTATTTTTATAAGTCAATCAATAAATCAAACAGAATTGTACCAGTCGCAGATTATTATACTCGGGACAGGAATATTTGATGAAGCAATGAAAAGGTTCGGTTAAATCAATCTGATTTTGTCTCGCAATTAAAAAAAAATTATGAATAGAGTGTACAATGCGAATAATTCATTTATAATTTTTAAATGTGTCACGTATGGTCCATCATATATTCATTATGCACATTTGACAATGCTAATATTATTTAATAAACATCCATTTACGCAAACCTGTTTAGCAAGCAACAATCTCGAATCATTTATTCCATATCTTATCAGATATTAGAGTGGGTATTTACTGACATAAGGACAAGTTATATACAGCAAGGGGTTACATATTACACAGATGTTACACAGATAATAAAATAATATAATCATAACCCTTTGCTAATGCTGCCATAACCGAATTTATAGAAAGCAGAGATAGGAATAATGTTGTATCACAACAAGGGAGGCTTTGTACACAAAAAATGATATATAACGAATTTTCTGGCTTTTCTAAACATTGAATTAAGAAATGTAAACTCTGTGCGCGTGAATGTAATCATTATTTTAAAAATGTATTAATTAATATGTTTTATATAAAAATATATATTCAGATGATGTAATTACTCATATTATATGAAACAATGAATAAAATCACAGATCAATCGAATTATTAGACGTGTGGTATTAAAAATGTGATATTTTACAGCGTCTATTGAAAAGAAGCAATTTATTGATATTTTTAATTATTCAACCACACGTGGCCAACTGAGTAATAAAATATTGCTTCATTGTACAAGAGGGTGAATCCCTATCGTTAGAGCACACGCACGATTGTTGAATCTTAGTAAAGAACTGTAATTGGAATAAAAGGAAATGGTAAACAAATGTTAAATATTAAAGAAAACAATCACAGCAGTAATGTAATTTAACCGAAGCGAAAATGACTTTACCCACATAAGTATTTCTAAATGGTTTTCCACCGTAATTTCACAAATAAAACAAGTAACGTAGAAATGACAGAACTAAGATATATCGTCCAATTCTTTTACAGTGCTTTAATGAATCACTTCTTTTTATTCGTTATATTTATTTTATATAACGATAAAATTACTGCAGCACACACTACTACAAATAGAAGAAAAAACACCGTAGTATATCATAGTGGTATAACAAGAAAAAAGCGAATACTTTTAGTATAACGAAAGAGAGTGATAGGATTATGCATACACGTTGGTTCATAAAAGGCACGTAATAAAATATACTGATATCTAAATAAGGGAATAAATATATCGATTGCAAACAACGCAACCTGCTATTGCACAAAAAGTAATTTTATTGAACTATATTATGTTGTGCATGGTAATAAAATTATGATTAAAAAAGTGACTTAATTAAAACTTTATTTAATTTGAAATTCTTACCGCAATTTCAGTTCATATTGATGCGTTTGTTCGTCATCATTGCTGCGTCACATTATTCGTGTATAAATAAATTTATATAAACAATTCACGCGTTAAAATGTTTATAGCAAATACTGGGAAAGTTGTTTACGCAAAGACGATGTCTTTGTGAATGATTAAAAATTCACCGCGTGTAAATTTGTCGTGTTTTTTAAACAAGTCAATGGTTTTGGAAAAGGTCGAAACAGTTCGTGCGACGTTTTTTTTGTAACGAAGCAAGACGGATCCCTCAAAAGGAAGCATAATTTCATTTCGGGAAAAGTTGAACGTCCGCAGAAAACCCAGGCATCGTTTCGTCGCCTTGGTATTGTCTTTTCTTGTCGAATCGTCCGGAGAAGCAAGGGCGAGGGTGGAATAGACGGCGTGGCCGCACGTAACAATTTATGTAGCATATGCGCACGTAAGAGAGGGGTTAACGGTATCCGTATCAGACCCACGAATTACAATCGTTTCGAAATAATTTAGGGGACGGAGCCCCGCACAGATACACGCCCGTATGCATAAACACGTGTACGTGCACGCGCCAACATACGTCGCATCTACGCGAAGTTATTTATGATGGATTAGAACGGGCTTTAACCCGCGACTAATTTATGCTCGGGCATGGGGCTGTCCAATGCTTTTTTCCTTCCTCTCTCTCTCTTTCCCGCAAACGCTCGGCGAAAAAAAACGCCGCTTTTGGGTTAATCAAATCATGCGAATTTCGTTGTTTCGCGCTTGGCGAAGTGTTTTCGAAAAATCGAAAGACCGAACAACGAAGAGAAATGACGACTCGTGAGGAACGTCCGTGGAGCCATTCGATATCCGAAAATCCAAATAACTTTCAAATGTATTCAGGAATAAATTATATTCGCGTCGTGAAATGTGAGACAAAACATCATAAAATAATAACGATTCGGAATTATAGGAAATACGCCAGATTGTCGTAATAAATATTTCAATGGACCGGGTTCGATGAATAATTTTTTATCCGAGACATAAATCACAGGACTGGTGACGTTAATTGAACATTCAAGTTGCAAAAATTGCGCTAAAAAAATGGGTCGCTTTTGACGAAATTGTCCAGTGCGATTTTTGGCTCGAAAATTCTTGATGATAATTGTGAAACGATGTTTTATAATTTTTCTGAGATAGCGCCGTCATGAACAAACGCGGAGAATTGTACATTTTGCATTTGAGTTTCATCGGAACTAAAAGAATATGTGTGTAATCTTTACCATATACTGATAAATCCGTCACTGGTGCGAAGAATTTTGAACGGCGTATTTTTCACCGCTCAAATGTACACTAATTGACGCGCGTGTTGTGCGTGAAAATTAATCACCATACAAATGGTATTAAAATCAAAAATACACCAGCGAGTGTGGAATACGAATCGGGTCGAGCAATAATTCCAAATCACATTAACGATTTGCATAAAAATGTGACTTTCGTCTTCTTAAATGATTCCCTTTACGTAACTCATGCTGATTCTCTTTCACTTGAATTCAAATAGACGCGCTGCTGCTTCAAGTGCTTTATTTCACATTAGATGTCTAATTGAAAATCATTATAACAATTATTTTATTACATATAATTTATATTCATTTTTAAATTCTAGTTGTAAACTGAGCGTATAAACGTTTACAAAACTGTCCGAGTAATAAGATTTAGAGGGAAAAAAGAAAGATTAACGTATGCAATAAAATTAATAAAATTTGACTTTTGATCTTTCTAATGTTCGAGTTATTTTATTGGAAATTGATTTACTCAGTGAAAAGAATTATATTGTTTATATCATTAAATTGTAAGATATCTCGAAAAGAAGCGATTACGTGCGTTGTTGTTAGGTATAATTAATGACTGAAAGTAATAATGTCGTATTTGTTATTTTGTGCATTTAATATTACATCAAAGTATCCCGATATGAATTATTGTCAAGTTTTTTTGCAAAATAGTTGATAAATATGTGTATAGTAAGATGTAATCAAAGTTATTATAAATATGAATGTTTAAGTAACTAGTTTTACAGCTTTTAAAACGTGAAATAAAAGTTACGTATACTTACGTTAATAAAAAAATCTAATATTACAATACAGTAATGTCGAATTACTTTTTTAACTGATTTATCATTTCAAATCATTGTTCGAGTTTTAGTAAAATTAATCTTCTGTACGAGCAACATTAATATGGTAATATAGGTCCCGTCAAGCGCAATTAATCAAAACTCAATTTTTACGCGGAAATAGATCAGTATGTAGAAACGATTGATTGTGAAGAATAGTTTTAATTTTCGGACATAGTAAAGCATGTTTTACACATGTACTTATATAAAGTAAAATATATTGATAAGATTAAAGCTAATTTTTTGGAAAGTATTACTAAGTATCCAATATTATGGACATGACTATTTCTTTAGACGACATTATTTCGTAAACTTTTTGTTTTATCTGACAAAACATTTTGAAGTGTTCGAAGTTTTATACCCGTTATTTTTGTAACAAAAATATCTATTGCTAAGCAGGGTATTAACTCAAATCTTATGTGAAATATAAAAAAGTTGTCACGTGAAACTAAATACGTATTGTTCTTATAACGCAGTATAACAAATTTCTCAACGATTCGAACAAAAACTATAACGAAATTGTAAAATTTCTGAAACAATAATGCAGTTTCGAAACTTTTAATTTAAAGACGTGTTGAATCGTCGTGCTAAATCTGTACTGAAATTTGGTCCCGACGTTCTCGAAAGCATGAAAGAAAGCAGAAATAATCGCAAAGTGCAAGAGACTCGGTCAAATAAGAAATGAATTTAACATGAAAATAAGCGCGGTGAGAAAAAGAAGTAGCATTCGCGACGCCCGAGGTCTACTGTATTATTCAAGTAAGCAGCGTAGTTGATGTCCGTATAGCGGTTGCGGAGAGTCGCGGGGCAATGATAGTCAATGCCACCGGTTACGATGGCATCTGCGCCCTGACACATTTCGAGGGTGGCAGTCTCATTTACGAAACTTCCGGAGAAGATGAGACGCGGAAAAGTATAAAGTCGGCGTGAGATAAAGAACGATTTAGCAGTGCCAAGCGTTGGCTTGGCACCCTCCCACCAACGGATCTGGTTACTTGGCGCAGACTAAATGGCACGCGGTTTATGCCGCTTATCGAAACGAAGACGTTCAAATCGCTGACTAGAAAAGACGCGCGTAAGTCGATTTGCATGCAGGATCGGGTAGTTGCTGTCATCACCCCGGCCTGAAGTTTCTAAGGTTTCCGTGTTTTCTCGACCGGGCGTTGTGTTTGCTCGATTCAGACGGCGAGATTTAATCAGACAACTAATATGAATGGGAAACGCTTTTTCTTTTAATTTTATGGTGAACTTTTTGCAAATGCTAAGTTTATGTGTTTCAATTTTCACCGACAGTAACCAAATTCTAATGTAATTTTATGATGAACTCACTTTGATTTTTACATCAAATTACCTAGTTTCAACTTTGCACGACATAGAAATTTGTATTTTAATAAAATATTTGTTTAAACAAATTTATTATTATAATTAAGTTGAAGCAACTAATGTTTGGGAATTTTGAAACGAATTCAATTGTTAGTAAATTAAAATAATTTGTCCTAGATTTAATTAAACGTTAATCAAGTCACGAATGAACCTAACTATTTATTTTGCGAGAGGTGTAAATTGTTATTTATAACAGAACGAGTGGTTCAACAAAGAAACTAAAAGTCTAGTATTTTTATTGCGTTTCGAAATTTAAACAAATTAGGGGACATAATAACCTGGAAAAAAACTTTTGGAAACGTATCTCGACTCAAGACTGTTCTGAAAACTTGACAGACATACTTACAATAATTTCCTGACAGACTTTCGACTCCGTTTTGATAAAACCTAACAAACTTCGAGCGAGCTAAATAAAGTTTAGTAGACTGAGGCAATCATTTATACCCCAAAAATGTAACGAGTTACTACAAGTAGCAAAGTTCTTACAAGTTTATCAGCGAACGACACACTTTTTATCAAAGTTTGGTATCTGATGCCAAGTCTTTGCGGATGAAGTTAAACCGCTGGGTTTGTAAATTATCGATCTTATCCAAACCCGCTGTTGATTAACCTGAAAAAATCGTGTTCACCTAAATGAATAGGAAAGGCAAAGCTTCGCGAATACACGCAACGAGTCAAATCATTTAGATGTTAATTTAATCGCAACAACGAGCACCAAAAATTTATCAATGTGCTCCGATCGAGCATTGATAGCGAATGCTGATTCGCAGCAATAACTCTTTCACAATCCAGGTCATCATGCAAATTCAAGTTTTCACCATTCAATTGTTCAAAAATGAAATTTATTAGATACGAGTGAAATTATTTATTAGTTACGTACACAAGCGTTCGACAAATTTTTGCAAACGAGAAAAATATACAAACATGTTGTTTTTATAAATATTAATGCTTATGTAATACCTTTTTGTACGTCAAGAACGTTTAAAGGGATATTGCGGAATATGGAGATACGAAAATGCATTATCGAATTGCACACTGTAACGGAAGAGGTCGAGGGGGGATTCTGTGGTGGATGATTCGGAAAGGATGTAGTTCTCGCAACCACTGTAACTACGTATGCCGACTGATCTATGGCCAAAGATAGACCACGCGTTCAACAAGTGTGTTTCAGAGATAGGCCGATGGACTTTTCGTGCTCCGCCGTGTGCCTAATTAAAATGCGCATTAAAAATCAGCTAACCCCGAGTTATTATCAGATCCAGCGTATGTCGAACGAACGAATCGATCATCGATTTGCAAGACCAATCACGCCTCGAAAGTGCTTCCAAGAAATGTCACTTGTATAATTGACGTGTGATAACCGCGCCATCTTGATTGCATAGAATAGTATTCATTTGCAATAATTACGATTATAAATTAAACTTAATGTACAATAAATGTGCAAATAATCACAAATATAAAGGCAAGTAAAATGTTATTTAACCTATTAATGTCTGATTTGATTCAATTTTTGTCGAAAGTATAAATATAAACATTTTCTAATAATGATGAAATCTTCATCTTTAATAAAATTTTATCTTCATCAATATTGAAAGTTGTGACTACTATTCTCATCGTGAAAAAAATTATTAACCAAATAGAGTGAAATAATTATAAAATATGTTTATAAAATTTGAATATTCGACATTTAATTTTATTTCAGAGTGAAATATTAAACGCAAAAACTGTCCATAATTTAATGATTTAATAAAATAGTTCAAACAGTGTGTATTATCTTGAAAAATGCATATACTGTTATGGTGAGCATTATCATTTTTCAAATGTTACTAAATATATCGACGATTTTCCATTGCTTCAAACATGTTCTAATAATAGCACACAAGTTTTATATTTTGATATTAAAATATCACAATTTTCAGCGTTTAAATATTGTTAATATCCGTAATTTAAAATATATGTAAGAATAATATCTAAGAATTTATAAACTAATTATTTTTGCAACTCATGTATTAAAGCCATAATGAAAAATTCATTTCAACTTAGATATATTTATCAATATTTAATATTTCAATATAAAAATAATATTCATGATACATTTCGAAAAAAAAGGTACATCTATCTGTACGACATTATATATAATATAATTGTAACATTTATTTATGAAATGTAATATACATTTATATATGATATGAATACATGTGCATCTGGAAATATTGCAATATAATCAAATGAAAGTTCTTAGATATTTCACACATGTGTATAAAAAATAGCGGATTAAAAAATTTAAATAATAGAAATACCAAACTATGATCATCAAAGATAAATAAACACAAATTTTCGACACATAGTTTGCCGTTCAATTTCTTCTTTTATAAGAATTTATAATTCATGGTACTTTAGTTTTCAACTTTATCCATTCGCAACTCAATATAAATATTAAGGCAAGGTGAATAAATTACTTGAATTTAATTTGTGTGAATAAACAAAATATTTACTTATAAACAACGCTTTAATCGGAGTTTAAGTACTGTAAATAAATTCTATTAATAAATATTTTGTTTTCAGATATATTTAAAATGCAGTAGTAAGTTTTACAGTTTTTTATTTTTACATTTTTTGTTGTTTTTACAATTACAATTAAATGTATTTTTTGATTTCAGAATTTTTGATTTTTATATTAATATTTTAAACTGTACTTATAGATTTATTATTAGTTATTATTTTATGTTGATAATTTTAAAAATGTAAAATTGTAAAACTAATTAAAATGAGTAAAAATGTATTATTGTTGCAATATATTTTAACGTTATAAGATTTTAAAAAGCATGAAATTATTATATTTATATATTTAACATTATGGTATATAATTAATTATTGAAATAGCCAGAAATAATTATTTAAAATATTTTTAAAAAGTGTATAACTATTTAAAATATTCCTGAAAATTAAAATTATTCAGTTTTACTTTATTTTTAAACTCCTGTTTATTCATGGTCGGAATACATTTTAACTTTATTGGACTAATTAAAGGAACATTTTTTTCAAAACTGTTTATTAAAAAAGTATAAACAGTCACAGATTAATCTACGGATAGTTTATAATTAACAGGAAATTGTATTTTTGCATTAACATTGATGCATAATATGAATCATTTAATTTGAAAATAATGATCGTTGGTTTAAATATAATTATGGAAATAAGATTGATCAAGTTTGCATAATTTATTCATGATTTTTATTTATACACGTTGTAAAAAAATAGTACAATGGCAATTCCATTTTCAATTAAAAGACATTTTTTATTTATATTAAAATAAAATTGTAAAACTGGAACAGAAAATATGCAGAAATTAATTCTTTAAAATTGTTAAAATTCCTTTTAAATTGTCAGCAAGTAGATCGAACTACATTGTAAAAGTAGCATGACTTTCATGATCAGAAGTTGTTATATTTAAGTTAACGTAATAAGAATAGCTAATTTTAATATTACCCAATACATTATCGATCTCGCATGTTATATTATAAATACATTTAAAATGTAATTTAACTATTCTTATAAATATCTAATGTGCGGTATAAACTATAAAAAGTACATGCATGTTGATAATAAATATTAAAAAGTATAATAAAATGTATACTTTGTAATTATGAATAATTTGCATTTATTAGAAATATTGTATTATTTATTTATAAGATTTATTTAAATAAAAATAATTCATTATGAGCTTTGCATTATTTAAATAATTACATTTGATATTATATTTCTTTAAAAATAATACAGAGATGAAATATATATTATTAATATCGTTTGTCATTATATCAATATTACATTTCAAATAATTCATTTTCTTGAATTAATTTAAAAATATAATCATAATTTTTAATCAATTCAATGAAAAGTATATTTCGATTTATTATATTATTAATTTGAACTTTTTATTCATATAAATTAACGTCTGTTTAATAATATTACGTATAAAATTCACGAACAAATTTTGGACCATAAATTATTCACACTTATTTCTAAAAATATGTATTGGATTACTTTTTTTTTAATACTAATTGACTGAATTTCAAAATAATTTACTATCAATATCGCATTGTTTTACAGTTGATTTTATAATTAACTTCTTATTTTATAAATTGTATTAATATCAATATTAATATTTTCAAAATATTTACTTAAGTTTTCATATAAACATTTTTGATAAGATAAAAACAGCACAGATTTTATCAGAATTATACCAGTGCTCATTGTCATTATCAACACGAGAAAGTTTATGAATTTTAGAATTGTTATGTTTTTTATTAAAATTGCATCAATAATTTGAAATTACCTTTATAAAATTTCTTATGGTAGAGAGAAGAATTGTTCTATCTACCAAACCTTATACTATAGGTCTCGTTAAGTGTGTAGAATGATTTAATAAATAATGTAAAACACGATCAGAATATGTCGGTTTTTCGTACCAATCAGTAATCAATATGTTTCCTTTTTTTTGTGCATACATTGTACAATTTAACTTTTTTAATTTTTTGCAATAGATATTAAAGAATTGCAAATATTCCATTTTGCACTTTAATATGCCGTTTGCATAATAATGTTAAAATAAATTTAAAGATATACATTGTAAACATTCTCATAGTAACTTGCACATTTATAATACGAAAATATTTAATAAATATTTAATGTGCACACAAACATTATATTTTTTATTAAATTTAATTCATAAAAATACAGTTTGAAGAACTTTTTATATATATAAAAAAGTAATAAATCTGCAGAGTATTGATCATCTTTAATTTTAACACAGTAATATTTTAATTGGTAACATTAAAGTAAATAATAACACTTTTCTAATGTAAGTTTACACGTTTGCTCTTTAATCTTGTTATTAATTTGTCAAATTATGCAGTACTTAAACTAATCGGATTATTCGTTAGTTTTTTCAATTAATATTTTTCACTCGGTATCTACATGCCATGATAATGTATTACGTTATATATAATAATATAATAATAATAATAATAATTAGTAATTTATATAATCTTAAAAAAGCGCATAATCAGACCACTATAGAAACGTCTAAAGAAATGTCGACAGAAAGTGCGAGTAGCTACACTCCCGCTGTCGAAAAGGGTCGCCCGCTTTGTGTCGATGGAAAACTGAAGCTTTGTGAGCCTAATAATTGGCTTTCCTAGTCGTCCCTGTATGCGAAAAAGGTCGCGGGGGTAAAGGGGAGTTACGCTTTTCACTAAGAAGAACTACCAGGTAAGGTACTTTTGGAAGGCTTGTTACGAGATTAGTTTCATGAGCGAACTACCTGTCGGTACCATCAAACGCAAGCCGTATCTTTGTTGGTATCGTTATCGATCAAAGAACCAAAATCACAGATGCTCGTGGCTTCAGCCATAATAAATTCCTAACAACAATAAACATTATTTTGACCCAAATCGTTACCAAATGGTACGATAATTTTAGCCTCCGTTGAAATATTTCAGCGGACCAGTACGGTCTTCTTGCATCTGTTCAAAGATCTTGATAAGGGCAGAAAACTGGAATTTACGCGTTGCCATTAAAGTGCATACATACAAAATATGCCGTCAGTGGCGTTAGCGTCATTTAACAGTATATGGAATTATGCGTATTTTTATTCTAATTATTATGAATTTAGAACGCAGTTGCATTGTATATATCAAATTTTAACGAACTGAAATTACAACACATGCTTATACAACGCAAAATATTTTGAGATGTTCGTAAAAAAAATGTGCATAACAAAGATTATTGTTTTAATTAAAAATAATTATATTTATTATAAGCACATAAATTTCCATTCGTAGGAAATTCACTTAAGTCTTATTTTTGTCTCGATAAATGTTGTGTTTAGAGATAATATATGAATATAAACTCACCGAAAAAATCCGCGTAAAAAATTTAGCCTGGTATGGGTATGACAGAGTATTTTGGCTTATACGCGAAACCAGACTCTTGTCATCCTACTACCAGAATTATTTATGGTGTGGCAGCAATATGGTATCTGTCCAGCAATAGAATGGTAAGAGACTTTGATAAAATTTGTTTCATGTGGGAACAAACAGAAAAGTTATATTAATTAATAGTCTTATAACGATAATGTAATTTAAAACATGATTAATTATGAAATTTTATTTTTATTTATTATATATTGTGTAATAATTTAATTAATTATGTAATTTCATTTCATTTTAAATTACAATTTACGTTACAAAATTACATATCAGTATTAGTGTTACAAACACATAAAACAAGCGAGGTGTTTAAATTCAGTTTTGCTAAAATTATATATATATTTCACATTCTGTTTCATTTCATTGAGTTAAATGTTAAATGCGCCTGTTAAATGTTTTTATTCAAATTAGCATATTTCAGAATAATTTAAGTTAAAGTATTATTCACTCTGAAAAGTACAACGCTAATTTCTTTACATATAATAATTTCTCTTTAACGTGTTACATTTATCTAAAAATAAAGATGCTCTTATAAGATACATTAAGTCTCATACCTTTTAACATTATCAATAATTCTGAAAATTCTCATATAAATATTTCATAACATGTAAGATTCAT
>JABFOX010000405.1:0-17169 GCA_022817665.1 Axea sp. ZL-2020
GCTTCATATATGCTGAGGGGTGGATGTGTGTGTAACGCTATGTCAGTTTTTACGTCTAGCCGGTAGCAAGCAAAGATTTCTTCTTTTTTGGGGGTTAAATTTGTGTTCTTTTAATGTATTTTTTTTTTAATTTGGTTTTCTTAAATTCGTTTTTTTTTTTTTTTTTTGTTGTACCTCAACCAGATTGTTTAAGGGTTATCGATACAATCGTTCACAGCTCGTGAATTTATCTCAAAATTAAACGTTTGTAATCTTAAAAATATTCCAAATAAAGTATTTTAATTTAAACGATAGACTAAAGACAAGAAAAAATTTGTAAGAAAAATTCTCATTTTAAATTACAAATATTTACAAATGCATTGCTAAAATATAATTAATAATTAAATAGAAAATAAAATATTTAACAAACTTTTATTAAAATGACAGTATCTTCGCAAAAAGAACATAATTGAGATGTAAAAAAGCATTTAATACATTCAGGCAAATGTAATCTTCAAATGTTATGAAATTACAAGGAAAATATATATTTTTTGCATTCTGAAATATCTCAACAATTCATGAAAATTAAAAAATAATTTAATGATTATACTTATTCAAAAAGTTGGAATTTAATTTCAGCAAATGACATATTTAGTGACATCTGTTCATAATATTAAAATGTGGAAGTTAAATAAAATAAAAACTATTATTTAATTTGATTTTATTCATGAAACGGTTATTGTTCATTCGTATTTCTTTAATTACCCAATTATTTATGTCAAATCTAAAACGATTATCATAAAATATATAAATACATTAAAACTAACATTACACAAATATAATGAGAGATTTATGTACTGATGTATAATATTAAAAAATTTAACTGTTCAAATACACAGTTTAATGCGGAAAACAGCACATACTCACTTAAAATGTCTGATATTACCTTCCTGCTAAAATTAAAAGTAAAAAATATTAAATGACAAAAATATTATGTAATTAATAAACTTGAAAATCGTTGATATTATATCAAACGATATATTATTGTTATGTATTTAATTAGTTACATATTCATCCATGTATAATAATTATTTTAAACATTAAGCATATATCTGATATAGTTTCGAAACTAATGAAATAAATTGTGTCACACATTTCTATAAAAAAACTATCAATCTCTTTCATTTCGAGCTTTCAGTGATTAAAGTGGTGCATTCACACTACTATTATTTTACACTTGGTACAAAAGTTAATTAAATTTATATATTGAAAAGTACGATAAATTTGTTATATATATCTGTACAAATTTGTATAGCACAGCACGTAATAAAGTGATGTTTAAATAAATAAATCAGGCATAAAGTAATTAAAAACTCAAACATTTAATAAATTATAGTAATATCCTTAAATTTATATCATAAGTATTTTAAATCAAAATATTTAAAATATAAGAATATTCTTCAAAATACTTTAATAAAAATGTAATATTAAGCATAAAATGTTTCATTTATAACAAGAATTTAGAAAATTCTTGTTATAATATTGAAAATATTTATAACTGAAATCAGTATTATAATATTGAAAATATTATAATACTGAAAATATTTCATTGATTTTCAGTTTTATTATAAATTAATAAATTCAACTTAATGCAAAATAACATTTTAAATAGGAATATTAAGAAACATTTTAAATCTTTATTAATTGTGTGTAAAAACTTGTTAATTATAATGAAACTGAAACGAATTCAATTTAAATATGTTGAATAATTTGTAATAACAAATTACACAATCAACATAAAATATATTGCAAAGCTAATAATCATATAAGTAATTTTGTATAGTTATAATTTTATGAAGACACAGAACTAAACTATGAATAAAATATATGCAAAAATTGGAAACTGTTCATACCTTGGTATAATTTATATGTTTAAAAATGTTTCGATGTATTATTTTATACCATTCATAAAAAATATTACTGTAAAATATATTATTGTACAAATATATTTGAACTTTTAAGCATACATACATTATATTGACCTACAGATTTAAACGAACGATTAATGAACCTTGTCTGAAATTATTACATCAAAATAAATAGTTGTATTGTACATTAAGTCCTACAATTTTTTATATGCTATCATTTACTTAATCGTTTGATAAAGTTTATTTTGCGCAATAATCGTTTATCTGTAATTTTGTTTGTTATTTTATTAAATGATGCGTATAGGAAAAATATATAGTAATGCGCTTAAAGGATTTCATGATAAGTATGAAACCAACAAAGTTGCGAGCGAAAACACTCTGAAAATGTAAGAATTTATTAACCATATATACTCTTTTGCTATGTTACTTATATTCATAAAATACATTGAGCTTAACTCTCAATAAAACTATTGGTTTATTTTATGGAAACGTAAATTATTTTTAAGATTGGAATTGAACCCAAAAATGTCCATGCTTTTTCAGTTAAATTCCAATATCAACACAACCTAATAACACAATTTACTTTTTCAAATTGCGTAAAATTTTTTGACACAAAACTTTTCCTTCATATAAAAAAATTTTTTCATTGTTCATGAAAAACGCCCCGCGTGTAAAAGATGACATAAATATGCATAACACATTCATAAAGTCTATGTCACTCGAGGCATCATTTTATGTTGTCCGAAATTTGTCAAAAAAAGTTTATATTGGTCCCTGTATGTACCGAATTTAAATTTGACAATTTATATGTAAATATTATTTTCTTTAAAACCATATTTAACTCAGCAATGAACTGTGAATAATATAAGTAAATCAATATTATTGGTGGTACTATAATCAAAGTATTTAAGCCATTATATAAAAAAACATAATAGTTAATTTTTTGTTAAACAAATCAATTTTTATACAAATATAATACATTTTCAATATATTGGACACCAATTTTTATTATATCTGTGTGTTTATTAAATTAACTAATCATTTTTCTTCAACCATTTATTTCTTTTTTTCTGTGTTTTTATTATGTCCCCACCATACCTTTGTCGTTTTCAGAATTATAATTACAATTATATTACATTTTTAATATATTAATTTATTTTTACAATTTATAATATCTGTAAATTTATATGACTATTTTATTTTAATTTTTTTGTGTTATTTAATTTATATATCAACAATTTTATTAAGTTTTATATTGTATTGTTTGATTTTACTTCATATTTCTTATATATTTATGTTTTATATATGTCATAGATATTAGTCAATAATTTCAATAGTTTTGCATCTAAAAAAATTATTATATATTTTTGTAGTGGTTTAATCTTTTTTCTAAGTAATACCAAAAAATATTATCTACATAACTATAATAATGTTTAATGTAACTAATTTTAGAAAAAATGTAATCTTCAAATTGTTTCATGACTATATTAGCTAAATTTGGTGATAAGCAACTCCGCGTTAGTTGCAACATCATTTATTTTGCTTATACAAATTATTATTAAATGATAAATATGCGTTAAGAGAAATAAAGTTTACAATTTCTATTAATATGTTAACGAATATAAAAAAATGTTCTTCTCTGTTAAAAGATTTATAAATATCTGCATAATTCTTTCTCTATAGCATCTATAAATAATTTTTTGTACCATTAGTAAATAAAGGTATTACATCAATGAAAATTAGTACATAATAATTTGGTATATTTTCGTTAATAATATTGTTTTTAAATTCAAAGGAATATTGTACATTACATTTTATTTTTTTATGTTAGTTATAATTGATGACATAATTTTTTCTATATTATATATAATTGAATTTACTGTTGAAACTATTGGACTCTATGTTACATAATTTTTGTGTATTTTCGGTAAAGAATACAATCTAGGAAAATTTCGGTATGAAATATTGATAAATGTGTATATTTTATCATGTATATAATTATTTTTTAATATTTTTGTACTGTATTTGTGTAATGTGGCTTTTATTTTATATATTGAGATATACTTTGTAATTTCATATGTGATTTTTTCTGATAACAGTTTTATTGTTTTCATTAATTTATTTATGTTTATCTAAAATGACTGTTATAGTACCTTTATCTGCTATGGTTATTGATACACTTTTGCCATTTTTTAAAATTATTCTGCTTTTCTTTTATCATTATGAAACATTTTTTCACGTATAAATTATGTAATTTTTTTCTATTTATAAATTTCATTTTATTATTGTGTATATTAATTATACCGTGTCTGATTATTTTTTTATTATTGAAAAATGTTGTGTTTGGCTTTCCATGTTTTTAATAATTTCAAAAATGTCTTTTCCTCTTCAATTTATTTTGTTATAACTAAATGTTTGACCTAAACTCAGTATAGTTAATATATTAGTTGGTTTGTATATATCTGAGAAATTTATAATCTATTTTTTG
Source organism: Axea sp. ZL-2020 (assembly GCA_022817665.1). Classification (NCBI taxonomy): domain Eukaryota; kingdom Metazoa; phylum Arthropoda; class Insecta; order Hymenoptera; family Scelionidae; genus Axea; species Axea sp. ZL-2020. The sequence goes on from JABFOX010000405.1 coordinate 4,396, forward strand.
TTATTGTATCTATATTAACTCATACGTATAGAAGTTATTTATATTTTCGATAAATAGATTTTTTATAATCTGATTATTCATTTGCTCTGATATTGATTTATTTAATTTATTTTTATGCATTTTTTAATATTTTTTCTGTATATTTAAATTCATTGAAAATATTAGCTATGACAAAGTTTTCGATATGAATCGAAAGTTTTATATTATAAATTTTTCATAATTTAAGTATTATTTTCTCAATTTGTTAAAAATTGTAAAAGAATCTTCAATTTCAGTGTTTAATAGTTTTTCTAGATTTAAATTGTGTATTTAAAGTTTTTCATTATTAATTTGAGTATAAAAATATAATTTTATTACGTCTCTATTTTATATCTGATATAGACGTTTGCATAATACATTATGACTCTTGCATTTTATAAGAAACGTTTTTTAATCATAAAATTGAAAAAATATCACAATTCAACCATTGCATTCTAATACAGATTGGGTGTATTTAATGAGATATTTTGATTATTAATTAATTTTATAAGATATATTAATAAAAGTTTTTATAGTTATTTACAAAATATAATCCATATGATTAAAATGAAACAAGCAAATAAATATTTTTTTTAAGTAGTAACTAGGTTAAATTAATAAAAAGTTTTATGAATTAAATCAAACGGTAATTGTGAAATTATTTCAGTTGCTGAAAAAGACATGGTAAAAACTAATTTGAATGAATAAAAGATATCTCTTTGTGCAATCTTTGATATATTGTGATTTTTGCGCACAATTTGAAATGATAATAAGAAAAAGAAATCGAGGTAAAAAAATGATAGACAACGATTTATTACAAAGAACTGCCACACCTTTTATTAAAAATGGCATGTAGAAACAGATGCAATTGGACATTCTTTTTTTCTCCCTACACATATACAGAATATGTGTCCTTCGTCAGTTATTGTTTCCACGCTATCGGATAAAAACGCTAAAATTAAAATTAAAATTAAGAAACTTCCAATGTATCAAAGTTTACTTGTGTTTTTTTTTTCTGAAAATTAAATATCATGCATACATATAAGATCCAATGCAACATTTAGTTTTTATATTTTAATAATTTTCTCATATATAATTTTCAAAAATGTTCCTTTAATTTTTACTTTCAATTCAGAATATACAAATATAAGTTAATAAAACTTATGTATATGAAATTTGTAAAAAAAAAAGTAATATTTTGAAAAGTTATTTAATTTTTTCATAGCAATGTTAATTTACAATTAAAAGTACTTAAGTACAGACTGATAGTAACAGTTATTCAATTCGAATCCGGCATATATATAGCATAAATATGACTTATGATCGAAAGTCTTGCTATATTTTGTCCAAATCAATGCCATACTGCACCATACTGTTATTTATTGAAAAATGTTGGCATTAGTCTAACGCAGTAAAAAATCAGTCTAGCAGAAATATGTGAATCAAACGTAAATCCTGATCATACTCCATACGTACGCCATACTTAAAATGTCAATTATATTGTAAATTAGTAATAAACATCCATATTAATTAAAATATAATGTTACAAAACATATTTATTAATATTTTTTGTGCTCTTTGATACAATTACTTCTTTCATGAAATGTTAAATCTTTAAAAAATAATTAATAAATTTTCGAAAATGAAATTTCAGATTTTATTTTATTAAAATTAAATATTTATTAGAAAAATATGTATATAAAAATTAACTGCATTAGCACAGTACTGAGAACTTTGTGCCAACATTTGGCAAATAATCGAGATGAAACATCAATATATCTTAAACCATTACTGATATCGGTACAAAAATTTTGTCAGTTCTGAAAGAGATATGTCACTTTTATCAAACTCGATAAATATAAGTACATTGCATGAATCATGTATAAATGAAGTATGCATATTGTATATAAGCCACAGGGTAATTTATGAAGAACTGACACATAAAGTCTTTAATTATTTCAAAACGAGTTATGCTAGCGACAACTTATTATACCTAAAATGCAGAAGAATTTTGAGAGATTTTAGCTTTATAGCAAATTTTGAGAATGTCCTCTATCCTAGATAAGGCACGGTTCAACACGTCGTTTCATGTTACTGGCGACTTATTAGAAGACATTGTTGTTAATAACTGGAATCTCGTGTATAATATTGTATATCACATTTTGTCCAATGTCCGGAAAGGTGTGGCATACACCCTGTCTTTTAACTAACCCGATAAAAAAAAGTCCGGTGATGTCAAATCCGAAGATTTCAGTGGATAAAGGTTCCTGGAAATTATCCAGTCGTCAAAGAAACTTGCAATTAATGCCATGAATTTATTTAATGTATAGCATGTAACGCCGTTCTGCTGAAAATACCCATGACTCAGTTCTTTTTTGTTTCTTTGGGGAGGATTCTGAACACCCACTTCTCAACTATACTTCCGTAACTCAATTCGTAATCCAGTATTGCTTTGCAAGGAATAGTCATTCATTTAATGTTTACTCCATTTTTATGTTGACTAGAGCAAAATCTCAAAAGCAGTTGCCGACAATAAAACTAACAATTACGAATAAAACATGAACATCTGTACATCTAGTGACAGGTAATCGAAACTCCAGAACATTCTACTTAATTTGGTGCTAAAATTGGGACATTAAGTGAATTATGAACAGAATAATTAAAAAATGAAATATGTCAGTTCTTCATAAATCACCCTGTATATATTACGTATAGATTTTATATTATATGGATAAATTATAGATAATTCATATGGTAAATATATTGAAGTCATATATGGATTATGTATGTGACATATCGACTATATATAGATTTCGTATGTTGTACATTTATTATTTACAGATTATGTATATCTTACACTTGAATTTTATATTCATCTTACATTATTTTGAGATAAAACAAATCCATTATTTTTATTTGTATTTCAGATCTCTTACACGGTTCGGATGGTCCGATTTAGATATAATATGCACCAGTTTGTTATATAATTTGTTACCATTTTAAAGATAATTTCATGATGCCACTCTCATAAAAACCTTAGTACCGATTGGCAAAAAACTCGACTAAGCAACATTTACAATCATCTCTTCATGCCACTTTCTTATCACCGGGAAAGTTCTGCAAAGATAAACAAATATGGTAATCGTTCAGTACGAGGTCCAAACTATAAAGTAGATGCAGCAAAACTTGTCAACCAAGTTTTCGAAGTATTTGGAGAGTTACTATAGACGCGTATGGTCCAATGCTGTGCTCATGAAGCACAACACTTTTCCTGTTGGCCAATTCTGACCACTTCTAGTCAATCACTAGCTTCAAACGATCCAATTGTTGACAGTAGAGGTCTGAATTTAGCGTTTGTCCGTATGGAAGCAGCTCATTACAGATGATACCTTTCCAGACCCACCAAATTCATAGCAAAACCTTCCTTGCTGTTAGTCCTGGATTCGCCACAGTTTGAACCACTTCACTGTTCTTTGACCACGATAGTTTTCGCACAAAATCACGGCATGTGATCCATTTCTCATCCTTAGTCATCATCCGCTTAATAAATGGGTCGATATTGTTTCCTTGGTTATGGCATCGCAGATGGAAATTCAATCCATCATATATTTTTGTGTCAATTTGTGTGAGACGCAAACATTGAATATTTGTTGAATCCAGCTATCTGTAGATAATTTTAAACTGTATTTGGTCAATGTTTAGCTATTGGGAGATGGTACAACTGCTAACATGCCAGTTTACTTCAATCATTTCCATGATTTTATCGACATTTTCAATGACGGGCTTATCTGTGCGAGGTACATCTTTAACATCAAAAATAACTGAATGGAAACGATGAAACCAGAATTGCACATAATTGATTGTGACCGTATCGGGAACATAAACATGAAATTCACTATTTCAGCCGCTTGGCTTCCATTTTCACCTTTATCAAAGCAACATTTTAAAATAAACTGAATTTTCTCCTTATTAACCTCCATTGTACACTTTATATCTTTCAACTGAATTGACCAATTCAAAAATTAGAACATTTTTTTATAGTACAGAATGTCACTTTTCCAACGAGCTCAATTCTGAATTGGTTTAATTAATATTTTACGAGATATAAATCACTACAGCTATCTAACGAAATAATAATGGAATAGTGTGTAATGGATTATTGTGTACATGTAATTCTTATACGAATAATACTCGTTAATAGCTCACACATAGGAAATGAAAAAATGCAAATATTCATTCTTCAATCATGGCTGTACCAATTGTTAGATAGTACTAGCACAATGCACATTGAAGTTTCATTTTGAAACTTTAACAATATCGATAACTATTGCTGCACCGATACTTGGCCGATTAACGAAACAATGTCTGGCAAATCGCCGAAATTTCTACATAAATAAAATTATAAAGTTCAACATTTTTATTATTATTTTAAACTGATAATAATAATTTTTAAAACTATAAATTATTATTATTTGTTTCAAAAAAGTTTTTATATTGAAAAAACAACAGTAAATAACTACAAAATAATTCTAAACGTTGCTAGTTTTTAAAAAGACAATGAATCTCAACTATATAATTGACGTTTATTTAAAAAATAAAAAACGGATTATTAATCGTTGAATGCAAAATAGTAATATCCTGATATTTAACTTTAACTTTGATTCTGACTCATGAAACTTTTGAACCTTGAAGATTAAAATGTTACGTGAGAAAAGATTTTTCTAAAAGAATGATATCAAAATTAACAGTATCAAAAGACTCGATGTATCTACAGTTATCTCCATTTTCAACACAAAGTCAATTCTCAACCTTCAAATAAATTGTCAGTTTAAAACATTATATAATTTTAATTCAATTTAAATTACTCTTTACTTCAACTATTCTTAATGTTTATTTCTTTAATTATATATATATATTTAATGCTTAGAATACACAAATTATTAAATGTATTTTAAATGTCAAAGAATATTTTACATTTAGATGAAAACTAATTTGTAAAATTTAATGAAACAAATGAAAAAGTTTCATTTTCTTACATAGAAATAATTTTAAATTGAAAAGTATCATCTTATTTATTTCACAAAAATTGAATTTCATTCGAGTCTTTTTTTATTTTTATTATACGCATAAAACGATTGCCAACTACTGCTTTGAAACTATTAAATGTTTTGTATTGTTAATATCTCATTTCTTAATAAAACTTTAAACAGTTCATTACAAAATTATAATATACCATTCAACCGTTCAATCATTTTTTAAAGCGTGCATCTCTTTTGAATAGTTGAATGATGTAATCAATTCTTAATTAAAGGGTATTTATATTACATTTTAATGTTCATCAGAAAGAAACGTTCAATATTTCTTTACCGTTCAATACAAGCTTTACCAATTATTTAACTTCATTTTATTCTGTAATTGTTGTTAATAATAAATATAAACGTATTTCAGAAAAATGACTGGTAATTAAATATAGAATAAAGCATAATATATTTTTAAAATTAGTACAATTTATTGTTTCTTGGAATAAATCTAGTTAAAAAATAACGTAGTAACTGTAAATAGTAGGTTTATGTACGTTTCAACTTAGCGTAAGTTTATATATTAACATGAGAAAATGTTAAAGACGTTCTCAATAAAATTACAAACAAATAAAATTACACATTTCTAACTATTAATATCACAAGACAGAAAAATTACAAAGAAAACTATTTCGAGCAGAAACAATTGCTCTAAAATTGTTTAAAGAAAAATTTAATATTACAAATTCGATTTAAAAGCTCATTAACTTATTAACTTGATGAGGTTTTAACTGATTTCAGTTTGCTCAAATTGTTAAATAAATTTGTATTGCAAAAGTAAATACGGGTAAAAGAACATTAAGTGAGGTAATAATGGGTATGGAGGAAAGAAAATTATAATTGTGTTTAGAGAAGTAGAAAAAGAAATATAAATTGTATAAAACTGTCAACATTTTATAAAAAGCAGCAAGGAGTCCGATACATTATTCAATTAAGTTAATTTTGAAAGGCACATAATAAGTAATAGAAAAATATTAGTCTGGGAGTAAAGATAATTTTTAATTAATACTGATATTTTTCAAAACTCATCGAAAGTGAGAAAAATTTTGCTTTTTTAAGATTGATTTTTGTTTTTTTGAAGCCAATAAACGATGCCAGTACTGGATGGGAACAATTGATTGAAAGTAACAGACTCAACGAAGCTGTAGAATCTAATGCTTTAGCCAAAGGCTTGTATTTGAAACCTTATAAAGACCAGTTTGCAACTTCAATGACTGAAAAATTGAATTCAATTAAGTAAAATAATTGTAATACAGTTTAACAGATTTCATTTTATTTAAATACTATTATTACTATTATTTTATAATTATTACTTTTTTATTATATTATTATATAATATTTTTATATTATAATATATTATATAATATATATAATATATAAAATATTAAAATATATTTATTATATATTATTATATAATAATTAAAATATATTATTACTATAAATACTATTATATACAAATACGAACAGTATTTGTGCAAAACTTATACGTATTATAATTTTAACAGATTTGAAACATTTTAACAAATTTTGTCAAATGTTTAAATTTTAAAACCTTTCTTAATTGAAAAAGCAAAGAAAACAAGTTCTTCTAAACCCGGCTAGGAGCTAAATAATCTATAAAACCGCGAGTTGTCTTTACCATGAATATCCCATGCACATGTGAATTTAATTGAATTCAAAAAAATTCTGTATCTATGAAAAATAAATCTTGTCTTTTTATATAAAAATGCAAATGCTGACGTTTAAGTTATTTGGAACACTCTCATAATATTAGTTTTTAATTTAAGTAAATAAATTAATTTAAATTATATTCTCGTGTATAAAAATGTATCTGAATAAACGTTACCCATGAATAAAATATCAGGTCATTTAGTTTGACCACAAACAAATTATACAAATAAATATAAATATCATGATAAATTCAGTTACAGTCTATGTAGAAAAAGACTATTGATTTGTAATTTAGAGTTTTTCTAAGAATATTAAAACCATATATTTACATCAAAGAGTGTAATATTTGTTACCTACATATAAAACGCTACTTTACTCTCCCTGTCATTCGTGTATTTGATCAGTAACGCAAGCGCTCAATGTGAATATTTTTTCGTACATTTTCCCAAGAGGATATAAAGTGCAAAAATATGTTAAATGTAGAATTTTAATTTATGAACGTTCATTTCAGATTTAGTGATCTGCGTTAGATGGAACTTCATACTTTCTTAAAGCCATAAATGTCATCGGCGATGAAATGATAAATGGAAAAATTTGTATCCTTAAACAAACATTAAATATTATTGCTACCCATTTGCCTAACATCGTTAAAACTTAAAAGTAACTACTTTATCTTTCAATAAATGATCTATATACAGTCTGTTACGGAAAAAAAAATTTAGATGACAAAAAACATCTCATTACCGTACTATTGAATATGAACATGAACATAAATATGAATGATCAGCCTGTTTTAAAATAATATAAACCGGACAAAATTATATTTATCTACCTGTAGATCTGTGGATATTTGTATATATTTTTTATTTATTATTTGTAATATTATTAATCACTTTATTTCTTAATCTTGCAATTTATTATAGTTCATAATTAATTTTTCATCTAAAAAGTACATTTTTTTATTTTTATATTACATCTTATTAATATTACATATTTACATAAGTTGACCTTATAAATATGAACTTTAGTTTGAAAGAAGCAAGTAGTAACAAAGAAGAATATAATTAACACAGTTTTTTAATGTTAATTACATCTTATGTTCATCGTTTTATAACCTATAATTTAATTTTCAAAATAAATTCAATAAAATTGGTAACAACTATGGACATCATTCAGTCATGATTTCATTGCTACTTTAATTCTATTAATTAATGATTTCTTATTTTAAATGTCGTTCACTCAGAATAACGAAGCTATCATCCAATTACTTAACAAGCAGCAATGTTCCTTCATTGTTTCATTTAGAAATCTATTGTAGTAATATATTTTTAAACATAAATAAAGAGCTTCATTTTTATATAATGGAGTAATAATTCCCAATTCAAAGTTGATTTATTAAACATACTTCTTTAAAATACCCAAAGACCGTATTTTGGAAAATGTATCGAATAATGATAGACGTTCTGAAAATTATTTTCCAAAATATAAAATATTAGGTGCACAAGTTTGGTTCTACCAATTTTCCACCATTTTCTACCATTTTTCCAAACACTCAAGGCTGTATTGTAAAACGCTCGTTATTACATATGCTATTCAAAATATTGGCCATCCCTGACCACTTCTCTTTTCCATCTTTCCAATTATTAACTTCGTCATAAAAATTGTCAAAGAAAATACTGGTCAGCCAGATCGTTTTCCATTAACCAAAACAATGTAGATCAGAGGGAGATAGTTTTGGGAAATACAGTGAGTGAGCTAGTTTCCCATTTCAACAATTCTAAATATTTTTTTACCAATTTTGTAACATGAAGTCAAGCATTATCATTCTGCAAAATAATTTATAACACCTTTCATTGTATTGTAGCTGTTTACCTTTCAATGCTCGACTTAAACTTATTTACTACTGTTGATAAGATCACCTGTGAATGTTTTAGTCAATTTTATCAGTTTATATTTATTACACCGTGCTGGTCCAACCAAATACAAAGCACGACCTTGGAACTGTGAATGTTCATTTTGGCCATCAACGTGAAAGCATAGTTGAGAAGTCCCCATGACTTTCTACACATGAGGTTATTATAATGAACTCATTTTTCATCCTCAGTTATAATGCGATGCAGAATTCCCTTCCGTCTTTGCTTATTTAGTAGTTATTCACAAGTAAGCAAACGTCGTTCAACATCTCTCGACTTCAACTTGTATGGCGCCCAATTCCGTTGTTTCTGAATTATCCTCATGACTCTAAGTCGTTTCGAAATGACTTGTCGAATAACTCGTAATAATCCTATCAATTCTTCTTGCATCTAACACGAGTCTTCATGAAGAATGCCTTCAATTCTGCATCTTCGTAAACCTTTTCTCTTCCAGCTCCATGTCTGTCTTCCATGTCAAAATCATTGTTCTTGAAATGTTGATACCATTCACGATACGTTCATTCACCAGTAGCAGTCTCGCCGTAAGTATTTAAGAGCATTCGATGAGCCTCAACCTCAGATTTATTTATATTGAAACAGAAAATTAAAACCCCCTGTAAACGACGAGAATTTTACTCGTAAACTGACTTTTTAATCGAGAATAACTTCATAATGCAAACACAAATTAATTTATGTTTTAACGTGGTTATGTTGATGAAGTGTCAAAATTTATTCTGTTACATCTAAGTTTATTTATTTCCATCACCATTTATCGCTAAAGTCATATATTAGAAAACAGCGAAAGGAAGTTTGCGCACCTAATATTATATGATAATTTTGTTTTTATATTTTTCAACATATATATATATTTAAAGTACAAAAATTATGTAACATGGAATGCTATGATGACATTGATAATAATATGTTGAATATAAATGTGGGTTATTGTCTATTTATTGTAATATTTGTTGAAATATTTATCAATTGATTAATAATGCATTTACGTAACTTGATTTGATACAGCTAGTTAGAAAACTGAAGATTGTATCTTGTATAAAATAATTTCAAGTTAGAGTTGACGCATTTCGTTTGATTATCAAGACACTTCTACAAAGATACTATATACAGTCGATAATCATACAGATTACTGCTGATGTAATTTACGGTTCTCTTACGACAAGATAAAGTTACGTTTGTAGCATTCTCGTCGAATTAATCCATATGTAACTGTTGGGTTTTGCAAGATTACACGAGTTTTCTTGAAAATGAGTGTGAGTATCTTAGATCTAACTTTGTATCTTGAAACGTACGTTTGCATATGCGTTCATAAGTTTTGCGAACTTTGGCAATCAATTTTTATTTCATTTTGTACACGTTCCGCATTAATACTAATTACTCGCTATTATTATTATGTCACGAAATTCGGAACTGTTCTTACGATCTAAAATTATTATGAGCAATTCGATATAAATATATTTACTTGATCTAAAACAAAATATTTAATCATTTTCCGATATATGTAGACCTTGATGTAAAAATTATATTTGAAATATAAATTAATTTTCGTTATGATAATATATAATATAAAAGCTAACATTATTAATGAATTATGTATTTTCAGTTAACCTTTTAAAGCAACTAAATAAAATTTAACTACAATGTTTAGTAAATATATTTATAATACATTCAAATTATACATTCCAAATTTTGAACCAGTTCATTCAGCCCTGTTTCATACTTTTACATTTTTATTATTTTATTTCCTGTTATAAATTAATAAATATATAAATATATTCTGTGCTTATTTAATAATTTAATAATTTTAATTAAAAAAATTTTTTTATTATTTATTATTTTTCAAAAATTAGCATATTAAAAAGGAAAACCTAAAAAAAATTAATTAAATACTTAATCTAAAAACAATTTGTCAAAATTTATTAAATAAATAATATAAGTTTATTTTTATTATTTAATTATTTTAATTAATGTACGATACTAATAATTAATTTAAAATTTATATAAGTTCATCTTGAGTTTTCTATTCATACAGGTCTTAGTTAAAAATCTCTGGTTTCAGCAGTGAAAAAAAACATTATTATACTTCAAGAACACTTATTCCCTAAATATTTTATTATTGTTGATACAGTGCAGTTTGTCTATGTCTTAAAAATGTGCATAAGTTTCGCATTTGACACAAACCTCTACTCTGAGTCTCTCTTTAACTTAGCAAATAAATAATAATCAGTAAAGTCTAGGTTCAAAAAATATGAAAGATAGTAAAGCAATTCATATTTCAAACATATATATAGTATATATTTTAATTAGTGACCAATTTAACTGACATGTTATTGAAATTTTAAATAAAATAAAAATCTCTTTTTGTTGTGCATATTACATTTTGTTTTTATATCTAACAACGTTTTAACCTTAAATTGGATGTCCTTATCAACTCATCTGTGAATTAATACGAATTGTATAATTTATTTTATATTTTAAAATTATTTTATGTTTTAATATTATATTTTTTAAATTTTAATTTCAATTTTGATTTAAATTTTGAAATTATAAAAGCATTATATATCAACAAATTGAAAGTTCACTCATGAGATTTGCATTATCACTTTTATTTGCAGAACTGGTCGTGAGAGACCTAGAAAAACCTCTATATTTAAGTTTTAACTTTAATATATATCAATATTATACATATGTTGGTAATATTTTTTGTATAATCCCTCATGATCACATTAATTCATAGCTTTAACAATTATAATCATAAATTAAAATTCATTGTCGAAATAGAAAACAACAACACAATCAATTTTTTAAATATTTAAGGCATAAAACAACTTTAAAAAATCTTAACCAATTGGTATCGAAAGCCCACATATTCAGGCAAAACATTAAATTTAATTCACAACATTCAAAACAACAAAAAAGATTTATTATATATAATTTGATAGATAAAGCGATTACATTATCAAACGATACATTTCACAAAAACAACACAGAAATAGTCAAAAACATTCTAACAAATAACAATTACCCAATTAAATACATTAACAAATATATCAAACCTAAGATTAAAAAAATTAATCAATATGAAATTACAAAAAATATAAAATGCAAAAATGACAATCATAATAAAAACACAACAAATGATAATTCTAATACACTCCACACAATACTACAATATTTAGAAAACTTCAACAAAAAATTACTTAAACACTGTAACTCAAAAAATATAAAAATTATTTACAAAATAGAACACAAAATTAATAAATACATCCAAAAAATGGAAAATAAATTAAATGAAGAACACAAACAAAATTAAATATATCAAATAAATTGTATAAAATGCAATAAATGTTATATAAGTCAAACAAAAAGAGCATTAAACCATAGAATTAAAGAACATAAAAATAATATAAAAATCCTCCTGACTTACACATTATATTATCTTAAAGCATTACTAATTCTGACCATGAATTCATTTGGTAAAACATTAAAATTTTAAACATAGAAAATAGTTTTTATATAAGAAATATACTAAAAATGCTGCATATCTAATCTAACAAAAATACTATTAAAAAACATATAAATACAAAAAACCTTAATATTATTTACAATAGAACATTTTGTTAAATCATTATATAAACAAAATTGTATTATTCATTGACATATATATATCAAACCAAATAAAATGACATATTTTCATTCATATATACACCAATCGCAACATAAATTTGAAAACCAACAACTGACAGTTATCTACAAGACTCTGATCATATACTACATAATCAGTTTTTAAAATAAATTAAAATGACAAACTTTTAGTTCATATAAACAAAAACATGACATAATTTTAAAAGTGCAAAAAACATAATAACCTGCAACAAATATATGTGAGTTTTATTTACTTTATTGAATTTTGTTTGATAAATGTAATATTACAACACAATGTAAAATAATATATAAAATAAATTATACAATTTGTATTAATCCACAAATGATTTGATGAAGACCTGCAATTTAAAATCGAAACGTTGTTAGATATAAAAAAAATAATATCCACAACGAAAAAAAAAAAAAACAAG
>JABFOX010000406.1:0-17157 GCA_022817665.1 Axea sp. ZL-2020
CCTTTGGAAAGAGCACCGAAAAATGAGATCAAGGATCGAAGAATGGGACGTCTTGGCATATAGGCAAATACGCTACCCTGAAATAATACAACAGCGGTTTCCGGGCGTCGAGTGGCAAGGCACTGTGGGCTTTTAGTTGATAAGGGTTCAACACACCGCGGGTAATTGCGCAACTCCCACTTCCACGAGGATTCGTCCGTGTGCGCTGATAGAAAGAAATAAAAAACAAATGATTATTTATGAACCATTTCACAATTAGAGCTCGATTGTGGATTCGAAGTAAAGATAGTACGGCCTGTTAGTAATGATTGAGTTTTAAATACACGTTTAAGCAATTAGCTGCGGTGTTTCATTTTGTATTTCGGTCCTCAGATTGTTGTAAGGTTGAATAAAAAAAAAAGGGAAACTTTTGATTCGAATTTAGAGCATTTCAATTTACTGTTAAAATGTTTCTTTCTCATCGTGTGTTTGCAGAACAAAAGACAAATGCGTGATGCGCTTGGAACCTTTTTTTGTCTTATTTATGACCCTTTAAAGTTAATAAAATTTACTTAGGTATTGATATGTAAAGTATTTATACATTTGTTTCAAAATGTACCGCTTTTGTTATTGCTTTTGAAACTTGCAGAATAAGAATATACATTTTATTGCAAAAAATAAGTTACTGTTGTTTAATTTTATATGCTACATAAATATATATATGTACTAAATATGCTAGTTTTTGTAATAAAATGTACGTTCTTATCCTGCGTGTTTCAAAAGTAATAAGAAAAGTGGTACATTTTAAAATAAACGTGTAAATATTTTACAGTTCAAGGCTTAAATGAATTTTATAAACTTTAAAGGGATATAAACAAGATGGAAAAGGTTCTGTGAATATTATATATTTTTATGAATATACATTTAAAAATAAGCATTTTTATAAAGGGCATTGAAATGTTCCAAATTCAAATCAAAGGCTGATTTCATGTATTTTTCAATTTCATGGCAATTCAATAATGGTGCTAATTAAATTGAAGGATCAAAATATAAAATTCATCATAGCTGAGTGTTTATACGCGCATGTGTATGTGTGTAAAATGTTATTCTTTTTCATAATAAAATTTATGCCCATGTTGCGACGTTTCATAATTTCTAATAAAAGTAAAACATTTTTAAATATATTTCTCTTCGTGCAAAACTAGTACACATCTCTTAATTAAACAAAAAGTAATAAACTTTTTTGATTCATATTGATAAATATTAATTTAACAGTGGGAACATAACTGAGAAGGAAGAAAAGCATTTAAATTGTACCACATAATGCAGTCAGGGTATCCTCCTCAGTTTTGTTAATTATTGGACACATTGGACTATGGAATAAAAAATATGAAACAATAATATGAACGAATGACAAAAATCTGGCTGTGCTGTGCACTTTTTGAATTACAGCGTGAATGTTATTAAGTTGAAGCATTAATTTTTTTCAACGAAAATGAAGTGCTCCTAAAAACTGTACTTGAAAAGTGTGTAAATAATTCAACATAAAAATGAATGTTTTAATTGAATAATATTTTCTTATAACGCAAAAATCCTAAGCAAGGTTGCGTTATTTAAACTTGTTTGTGTCATTAAATAAAACACAAAGAACTAATTCTGTAACTTCAACACTGAAATATATCCTTAAAAGGATATAGATTGTCGTTTAAAAAATGAAAACTGGTATTCAAAGTGAATTGTAAAAGCAGTAAGGCAACGTGAATTCCAAACATGGATCTTTACTAAGTAACATCTTCAAATTCGTGTCATCCAGCTATATTCACACCTCGCTTTAGAACATTTATTTTATTTTGTTTAACGATTCTCCAGGAAAGAGAGAATTTCATGTATCTCATTACAAGCAATTCATTATAAGTTTAAAAAACGATTCTAAATCTTTGTAATAGTTGGATTCATTAACAATTGGAGAAATGAAAATTTGACAAAATATGACACTTGAGCAAAAAGATTTCAAATAATTGTGCAAATAAACACGAAGAATTCCAGTTATTTATAATTTTTGTTTATTTGGACAAGCGAACAAGTGAAATTTGATGACAAGAAGATCTGATCTATTCCTCATGTTCAACAATGTAAATTATTGCAAACAGTATAATTTTACAACCAGGAAATAGACAAATTGATAATTTGAAATATTAATAATTTTGAATGTTGTAACACATGGCATTTAAACAATCCAACTTCCAAACATTTTTAACATGTGCTATTGATACCATTCAGTTAGATGTTTTATTTACAGTGTAGTATGCAAATTAAGACTATTAACATTAGAAAACATTAAGCAATGAAATTCATTTTCAAACAATGTAATTTATTTAAATTCACATTTACTTGTTGAATTTTAAATTTAAAAATTCATATAAAATGTAATTAATTAAAATGTGCTTTAGTTTAATTGAATTATTTTTAATTAATGTTTAAATTCATCGAAGAGCATCTTTTATTGAATTATATTTGATATCATTAATGTTTAGGTGAGAACTGTACAAATAATATTTATTTATGTAGTATGATTTTTATTTGTTAAATTTTTAGACTTTCATGTACAATAAGTATTGATAATTATTATCAATGAAATCTGTTTTATAATGTATGATAAAACATTATAATGTCCAAAATGATATTTTTATATATAAAATAAAATGGAATTAAATAAGAATTAGATCACTGCAATTTTAAATTATTTATATTGAAATAACATATTCTGTATAAATTAATATGTTGAACATTTACATGAGTATACTAAACTATACCTGTTATTTATAAACCTTTAAACTAATAATATTAAATAATATTTTAGGAATATTCAAATATTCAAATAATCCAGGAACATCATTTAATATTATTCATTGATAGGACATTTTTTTGTAGTATTTTAATTTTGAATTAATTATGACTTTTTATTCATCATAATAATAATTGTGACTTATTATTTATATAGTTGTAAAAAGATAATTTTTTGTTCCTTCCATATAAATACAAATGTATTTGCTAATTTATTTATTTACTATTAATATTTATTATTTAATATAAAATCAGTTTAATTTAAATCATCATATTTCAATTCCTTTTATTATTGTATTTTTGTTTTCTTTTTTTTGTTTGTGATTTTTTTTTTTTTTTTTTTTTTTTGGAAAAGTTCCACTGCTGTTACAATACAAATTTTAATTTGAGAATTAATTAATTATCAGTCTAAACTCTCTATGTGATATTAATTGAAATTATTTATTATATTTCCTTATTTATTGATATTAAAAAAAAACTTTATATAAAGGAAATAGAAATGTTATATCTTTATTCTTATCTACTTTTATTGTCAACTTTCAATTTAAATTATCATATTCATGAAAATCCTTGATTTTCTACTGTTGTGTTATTAACTATTTTTATAGAACTATAAAAATTAAATATATTTTATTTTAAATACACTGTAAACAATTATTATTGTTTCTGTTTGAACTGTCCTTTCTGTATAAATAATATATAAAATACTACCTTTTACAAACGATATTTTTGTTCATGAGAACAATACTTTATTATTCATTACTTGCTTTAAAAAATACTGCGTTGTATTTCCTACTAATTTCTTATCACATTTAATACATTTCATATTTTCAACTCTTTTTTTAACAAATTAAAGAAAATTATCCAAATAAACTATTTAGATTATTAACTTCTGCAAAATTTTTGTTTACTACAAAGCATACCTTTTATTTTAAAATAAGATTATTAAAGAATCAGAATATTAATTTTTTTTAAATATATCATTAACACAAATTTATATCAAATCCCTAAACTTTTGTACATTAAGAAATTCGTTCTTCTAAATCGAAACTTATTCAGTTAATTTTAATTCACTTGATACATTTCAAATGAAAAATTATCCATGTCATTAATTTTTTGATTATACTCGCAATTTATTAAATGTTAAAATGCCTTTTAAAAACAATAAATAATCACACGTTACTAATTTAATTAAAATGCACAATGTTCAAATATACTTTTATGATCAATGCAAAATATTACAACAGTAAAAAGGAAGTGTCTAAAGAAATGCAAAAACTTGATAAACACTTGAAAAAACTTGCTGCACAATGCGTGATTGTCAACTATATTGGCATGCGAAATTCAGCAATTTAAACCTGAAATAAATAAATTAACACATTGCACGTTGAGCATTTTCAAGTGTTTATCGAGTTTCTGTCTCTTCAGACACTTCCTATTAAACATGTATTTTATAAATATCAATAACACAATTAACTTTATCACTTATCAAAAAATAAGCAATTTCAAAAAGTCTTTACTTTTATTATTTTTTACATCGTATCAACATAAATCAATACGTTTAAAAAGCATCATTAAAAATGATACATACTTTTAAACGTATCATTACTAAGAACTTGTAACACAGCGTATACCAAATGACAAATGATCCGAACTACGATTAAGTAATAAAATGCATCTTGTTACGTTTTAACGGTTCATACGACTTATACGCATTAATGAAACACGTTAATTTATTCGAACTTTCTCATTAAAATCGAATCATAAATTCCAACTGAATTACTTAAAATAACGTTCATGAAAAAGTTAATAAATGAACTTCTGATCCGATTTAATTTCATAAAATGAAAAATACACGATTCAATACATTTCTTCAACGTCAAACGTGTTTTTGTACACACAATTCAATTCTACGGAAAAGTACACGCAAAATGTTGTTACATATTCGTTGAATAAAACTGCATTGAACAAAAACGAATCTACCTTTCAGTGCAACGCAAGAATAGGGAACAGACGAACAAACAAATAAACAAACACAAAAGGTCGATCAGAGCAACAATTGAAAAATAAAATTTGGACAACACATGCCAAGACGTTAAGTAGCACGCGTACGAGTGTGCGGACGTGCTACACGAGCATAAATAGTGACAAGCGAAGAAACCACAAATGCTCCGCAAAATGACACATTTCATTGAAGTTCACCTTGAGCTTCTGATCAATCTTCTCCTCGATTGGAGTGCTCATTTTCGAGGAGTCAATTTTCATTATTCGTACATGTTATTCTTGTGGCTGGAGCAGCGTTTCAACACGATGGCGATGACGGACGCAAGTGCACATAAACGGCACGTGACATGCTCAAACGCGCTTCAAAAACAAAACGAGTAGCGAAACTGCGCGATACGGACCATCGCGAAACCGACCCTTTCGTTCATCACAATTTCACTCGGTTCCGTTTTTGTACTGTGAGTGAGATTGAGTCAGCGTCGCATCGATACGCTGTCCCGCGCAGCGCAGGATCACGATTCACGTACTTGTGACAACCGTGACGGCGCGCAACTCCGATGGCGCGTAATTTAGATCAGACGGACGTGCTTCATTGGACCGCTGTTTGCACACCGAAATATTCTGTGCTGCGTACAAGACTTGAATAAATGCAACAAACACGGATGCGATGATCCGACTCCTAACACTTCATAACAAATACTAATTTCTGCAAGTGCGAAGAATCGGATTATGTATTTAGTGCTGTGCGAGCATTTGAAATCGCGGGATTCGATGTGGTTGGTTTTCAAAGGCCGGGAATTGCAAATGTAAAATCAAGGATCAAAATTATCAAGGCTATGTGTCACGGATGATTTCACGGAGTTAGGGTTTTCTTGAATACAAATAGTATCACACATTGTGTCGTCAAAAAATGGTAACAACCAAATTCCAAGAGTATGGGAGAACTTATTTAATTCAAACATTTTAACTTTTTATTACATATGTGAGTGTATTTCCAAAAATACGATTTTGTTGCCGTCTGCTGACACAGCGGATGTATTTTTTGAAATACGTCCACATATGTAATAAAAGGTTTAAATGTTTGAATTAAATAAGTTCTCCCATACTCATGGAATGTGGCTGTTATCATTTTATGACAATATATTATGCAGTACCACTTTTATGTAAGAAGACACTAACTCCGTGAAAGTATTCATGATCGTAGCCTCAACTGATTATTTTCAGGGTATTAAAGATCCGTTTTAAAGTTTTTATGCAAGTTTGGTAGAATAAACTCATTTAAAAAGAGTGCAAATCTTAAGCAATGTAGTTTTTAAAGGGATGTGATATGTTCGTTTATTTACGGAGTAAAAAATATCGAAAAATCGATGTTTATAGTAATAATTCATTGATTGTAATGAGATATATTTAGCTGGCTCTTTGTTTCTTCAAATGTATTTTTAAATAATTAAAGTCATATTTTCAAGTGAGTTGTGAGAAGAAAAGATGATGCGAATTTAAAGATATGTATAAAAATGTGTACTTGAAATTCACCTCGCTTCAATATGTTTACAATTCACTGTAAAACAGTAATTTTATTCGATAAAAAGATTTTATAAGAATGAGAAAAACTGATAAATACATTGCTTTTTGTTTTGATTTAACGAAATGATTGTTAAATCATTTCATTAACTCAAGTGTCACTAAAGTAGCTATTGCCTAATATACAAATTTCCTGAACAATAAATGCCTTTGCAATATAGTTTTAGTCTTCAGAATGAATCTGTTAAGCTGAGGTATCAAGAATGTAATAACGAAGTCAGTGTCTTTTTAAGTATAATTTATATCATGCATTACATTTTCATTGACTAATCAGAACGGAAGTCTCTAAGGATGGAAGAATTTATTCAATTTAAAAGTTTCAACTCTTCATTAAATATGAAGATGTAGTTTTCAAACTACGACCTCCGTGTGAGCAGAATCATGGACGTTTACACTGAACTTCTTTATTCAAAATTTTTAATTTAGCGGTATAATGTCAACATTGTTGCTTCTGCAAAGATACCTATTTCCCCCACTGTGGTATGTTTTCTCCTTAAAGTCAGCTAGTCAAAGCTGCACAGCGCATGCGTCATTACGATGAAAGGATACATAAACAGTTTGTGTACGGAGTACTACAGACCACTACCGTCTCTTATTAGTAATCACACACTTTCCGCTTATACGAAAACGTATACCTTGTCTCCTCTATTTTAATATCTCTATGGTCAAGCGTAATGTAAGTGTAAAAAGGACAGACATACAATATGCGCACGCTACTCCACAATCAGCTGTTGGTGTTGTGTCAGTGAATATTTAAATTTATAAAATGAAAAAATTGTTGACAAATAAGTTATTGTTTTAATTTATTATGCGCGAAATATAACAAAATAGTGTTTATACGCCTACTAAAATTTATCCAATTACACTGAAATATAATTTAATACACAGAAATTAATAAAAGGATTATTACAATTTTCCTATTCTCGCATTTTGTAACGGACCAATATATTTGAAATAAGGTAAAATGTAACTATTTATTGTACACAAAGTACTTAAATAGAAGCAAATGACCTAAGTTATAAATCAAATGTATATTAATTAATTTATTTGTAGATTTTTAATAAAATTGATGTTTTACATGAGTTATTTATACTCGAATAAATTATTAAAATTGATAAAATATTCTTTAACGACTAATATAATTTATTATTTGACATGTTTAATATTGATACTATGAAACTAATACAATATTAAATATTAATTAATCATAGTTCATAGTTTATTTTTGATCAACTGAACTGGCATGTAAGTAACAATGAAATAAAGCTTCCTTATTTATTCACTGATTATTTGATTTGTTTATTTAATTTATTTATTTTTTTTAATAAGGACCCTAAACTTAGGGTCTAAACTTAAAAAAGTAATTAAAATAAATGGCATCAAATGATCAAAAAAGAAATGAATTAGTTTTATTTCATTGATGTACATTTAAATATTGATGTTGATAGATTTATACAAATAATTATTTAATTATAGATTAAAATTAAAATGAATTCTCCAAGAACACCACAAACAAGCCTCAGTGCAGAATTAAAGGACATTATAACAACAAGAAATATGTTAACAACTAGAACAAGGATGAAAGGTATTTAAAAAGATTTGAACAGAAATGTCTAATTAAATTTATCTGAAAATATAATACAATATATATATATATAACTCTAAAATGTGTATTTAAATAATCATTTTAATAATTCCTTTCGCAGTGTTAAAAGCATTGGATGAAATTGAGAAACAAAATGTACAAAACAAACAAGAAAATTTAAGAGCTCAAGCTATTCATGAAACTCTTTCCTCAGAAGTGACGTATTTAAAACAACTGGAAATAGTAATGGAGGTAATTAAATTATGAATACCATGCAAGTAACTTATCATTTATTAATTTATATTACAATTTTCCACAGTATTTCATGAAACCTATATCTGAGAAAAATATACTTGATTCTACAGCATATGCGATATTATTTGAAAATATAGAAACATTGTACAATGTAAATTATGCACTATTTGAAGAATTAAAAGATGATATTGAAAATATTGCACAAGCATTTTACAAACTTGCACCATTTTTCAAACTTTATTCTGTATATGCGTACAACTATAAAAGAGCTCTTGATTTCTTGCAAGTAAGAACAATTGTATTTTATTTAGCATTTTTCATGCTTTGTTATTTTACTAGCAATGAAATGAATTGGTTTTGAATAAAATATTTTATATCATGTTATCTTTCATTAGAATGTAGAAAAAAGTCATCCTGAAGCCGCAGCATTCATATCTCAACAAGAATCAAGACCAGAAGTAAACAAAAAATTGTCAGCATTATTAATAACACCTATTCAGAGAGTACCTCGATATAGATTGTTGATTAAAGAAGTTTTGCGTTTCACTTCTCCTCGTCATAATGATTATAAAACGTTAATGGGTAAAATGAGAAAATTTAATTAATAACGACAAACACTTTAATTAAAGTGGTCTTGATTTAATTATTCAAATTGTTAAAATTTTAAAGTGTCATTTCATTTATGTACAAATTTCAGAATCTTTGGTAGAAATTGAAAAAGTTGTTGAGCACATAAATACTCTGGTAGCTGAATATGAAGATGCGCAAAAAATCATCGAGTTACAAAGTCGAATTTTAAATCCTATTAACTTAGTAAAACCTGGAAGAAAGCTAATTAGACAAGGACCATTAATGAGGGTTTCTCGGAAAAGAAATGCATCTTATCTGAGGCATTTTGTTCTTTTCAGTGATATACTTTTATACTGCAAAGGTACAGATTAAATATAAAAAATATTGTTTATTGTTATTATTTGACTTTATTAAAAACATTTTTTTATTTTATAAAAGTATAACAATTATTCACAAAAATAAAATAATTCCTTTTGTTTAGTCAGTTTAAAATCTCTGTTCAAATTTGGTCCTACTTTATCTAAAAATTAGATATTGTAAATAATATCTGATAAAATCATGTTGTTTTGTGATTTTTAAAATTATGCTTAGTAAAAAAATAAACAAATAAAAAATCATTAATGTTAAATGCATATATTTTTATATTTTTTTTTATATATATATTTTAATATGTATTGTTCTAAGTATTATTTTACATTCAGTTAATTTTGATTAGGTGATCCTGAACATTCTTTAACAGTGTGCTGTTTATTACCTTTAAGTAAATGTAAAGTTGAAAAAGTATTAAGTAATGGTCTTTTTAAAATCATCTGCAAACAAGAAGTTTTATTAGTATATTCTCAGAATGGTGATAGTGAAAAATGGATTGAAGACCTTCAAAACACAGTTAAAAAGGTACATAATTATTTATAACTCATTTAAAATATAATAAATAAATAATGCAAAACAACTTGTGATGTAAAAAATTCTTATAAGTTCAATTTGCAAAATGCAAGATGCTAATTACATTAAAAAGTTCAAATGTAAACCACATTAATTGTGAATCAATTTTGAAAATCTTTTACTACAATGTTAATTTATTTTATCATTATTGTATGTTCTTATTTTTCAGTACATTGCATGTAGGCAAACTTTAAGAAAAGATAGTAGTTCTAGAATACCTTTGCGACATGTCAATAGATTTACTTCAGACAATAAAATAGATAGAAAAGGAATAAAACGACGAAGAAACGAGGTTGATTCTTCAATGGTAAATTTAATCATTTTACTTTTACACTGAATTAATAGCTGAAATAAGATTATATAAAAAAATTCATCTTTCTCAGAATCTACAAAATAATTCAAAGATCATTTACATGAGTCAAGATCTGGAATCAGATAAATCTCTAATTAACGAAATCAACTGTTTTTCAACTATTATTAAAAAGGCTAGAAGGAATATTGATGAAAACACAAAAGAAAAGTCTTGCAAGAAAATGTTGAAAAATACTACAAATGAGAAAGAGGATATTCAAAATGCTTCTAATTTCTCAAATGAAAAATTACGTAATTTAAAAATGGTACGTTACTGTACTATTAATTAACTTTAAAATGTGAATTTTTTTAACAATTAATATTGATTATTTTATAAAATAACAAATTAAAAATTGGTAATAATTTTTACACAGGAAAATAATTTTGGTAAAATTATAACAGAAAAAAATAAGCAAAACAGAAATAAGGAACACTGCGTGGATTCCACAATCTGTGAATGTTCAACATCGGCAAGAATAATTAACAACGTTCGACAATACTTTTCAACCCTAACATCATCTTTTAAGGAATTTTTTACCAGCAGATAATTTTTAACAAATTATAATTCATTAGGCAGCGATGAATTGCTGAGCAGCTGATGATTCTAA
Organism: Axea sp. ZL-2020; assembly: GCA_022817665.1. NCBI lineage: Eukaryota > Metazoa > Arthropoda > Insecta > Hymenoptera > Scelionidae > Axea > Axea sp. ZL-2020. The sequence goes on from JABFOX010000406.1 coordinate 10,720, forward strand.
TTATTGAACTATATTTTAAACGTTTTTATATCAGGTTTTTTAAACTTTTATATATCAAATATTTTATATGAATTACGATAAAACAATAATGTTGATATTTTATTAATAGTAATGAAATCAATCTAATAGCAATGAAATTAATAGATATGAAATGTTGATATTTTATTAATAGTAATAAAATCAATCCAAATTTATAAAATTCAAGAAGAAACAAGTTACATTGCATTTATAGCAACTTGAAATAAATCTGTAAACATAATTTTGTACTTATGTAAATATTGCAACTGAAATGCGAAATAATGATGAAATATATGAGACACGTTTACTCCATTTTTATTTCTACAAAAAAATTCAAAACTATAAAGAATAATGAGAATCGATAATATATAAGTTATTGTTTATTGTTGACTTCTTTTGAAATTAATTTCACAACTCGATAAAACGGTTGCATGGGCCAATATACAGACAATATTTCGATTTATTATTAAATGTGCCTACAAGATACAAATCAAGAGACACAATTGCGATAGCATAATATAAGATTGTAAATACTCTTCAGAGTTCTCGTCTGCGCTTTCGAAATAATAATCGTGTTACCTCGATCAATTTTTGTAATTTTTCGATCCATAAAGTGCACGAATTAATGAGACTCTTTTTAACTTGTATTCTATCACAAAGTTGATTGCTGTTTGTCTTTTCCTTTTTTCTTCATTCGTACGAGGTGCTTCTAAAATATCTCCACGAATAATTCGATTTTTCTAAACGTACACCTACAGCAAAAATATACATTTGCAAACCGCAATTTTAACTTTTCCAGCAATTTCGAGATTCAGATTACAATTTAACTTATATTACACATTTCTTTGCACCTTACGATTTTAGAAGTCACCATGTACACATAGACATTCCTCGTTCGTGTAATATAAATCTTATATAATTATCGTAAAATGCGATAGATTACACTTCAATATGTTACATTTACAATGACAGACACCATATTGTTTCACATAGTAAGAATATAGTTTTTATATATATTTATATATGTATATGTGTACATATATACATATATATGTATATATGTATATATATTTATATATATTTATTAATTTATTTATTAAATATAATTTTCACTTGCATGCAAACGTGCTAATATACAAAAACGAATTCAACGATACCAATCGTGTCATTCTGGGTGATTGAAATTGAGGTACCATTAAACCTTTGCGAGTGTCAGGGTACGTTGTATATAAAGTAATTGTCAAATGCTGAACTTGACTATGAATGTTTACATAAATCAAATGGTACAGTATTGTTCATATATCATGCGCACAATCTTGTAATTTTTTAAATATATTTTGTCCTTTTTCTTTTCACTATTTTTCAAATTCATTTTCTAATTCAACTACTAATACTTTCAAAGCGTAAGTAAAATAAACAAACAAATAATAATAATTCGAGTAGTTGCATTAAATCCATTAACTCTGAAAAGAATTCGTTTCTATGTACAGACAAGATTCTCTTAATTAAATAGAGTGTCTAGAAAATAATTAGACACATTTTTTTATGCATTTACTGCCACAATTGTCCACATAATCTGTTTCACGCAAGACATTTGCAAAAGATTGGTTCTGCAATATTTAATATTTTTATACAATAAATTTTCAATAAGGAAAGAAACTACAAATGTTCTCTGTTGAAATATTTGGAACTACCTTATTCTGCATTGTGTGAAATTAATTATTTTTATTTAATACTTTATTTAATTAATCTTTCCTGTATTTAGTCAAATGATCATTTAACCAAAATATTTAAAAATACTATTTTTCTGAACAAATCTTTTGCAATATCCACTGAATAATCGAATCATTTTAACATCGGAATATGTAATACAAATCGTAAAGACACAAATAATTGTTATCGGTCTATCAAAAAGCAACGGCAAGTATACGCAAATACAGCTGGTAAGAAAGTTGACTTAAATTTTACCTCTTATCGTGGTTTACGATTTTGAAATCCTACATTTTATAAAACATGGCTTATGTATTCTCCATCGTTCTGTGCTACGCTTACGCAAACGTTAATTATTTATGGCACAAATGGTCAGACAAGTAGCTTCATTTTCTGGCATTGAATTTATTCAACATTGACTTCCCGTGTGATTTTGCAAAACTACACCATCGAAAGATTAATTTCTATGTTTCAACATTGGTCTACGTCACATACCTACAACAATTTTTCCAGGTCGATTATTCAAACTAGATTTCTCGTTTTATACAATTTTATTTATACATGTTGCATTTTTCACTTCAATTATTATTATCATTATTCTGTTATTTTTTTTTTGTTTTTATATATATTGTTTAAAAAACGAAGGCCACTCAATTCTGAAAACTACTGCAGGCTAAAGTTATCCCTTTTGTTATCGGTACAAATTTCAAAATATTTAAAAGGTTGTCGTCGCTAACAACTGTTGTTTGTTTGTTTGTTTTTTTAAAGAAATGTGTTTACAAGTTTTTCTGCGCTTCGAAAATTGATCTTTGCATTCTTTCTCGAAATCGAATAATTCTCTTGTTGCTCGTGTTCTTTTAATAAACAATTAGGCCAATCGTAAACAACTTCTCGTTAGACTACTAAATTGCACATTTAACAATGATTTCATGTTAAGGATATTTAGAAAAGTATAATCAACATTGAAGGCTAATGGACCAAAAAATAATTTATACTAAAGATTTTGTTAATACCCGCGCAGCACAATGGATCAAGATTTTGTAATTTGTTAAATAATTACTTTTTAGCCATTAGTTTTCGTTATTGATTGATTTACATTCAAACTTCAACCTTACACATTGTATTTGTAATTTTTTTTTGTTAAACTTTACAAATTAGAAGTTAAAGTTGAAAAAATATATAAATTTGTATGCATTTTTCATTCTTTGAAAGCTAGATGGAATGTTCCTCCAATAAAAAATTATTGTTTAAACATAAAAATTACTTGATTTTCAAATTTAGGTTCAAAATATTTTATTTTTAGTATATTCGTTGTAAACAAATAATAATAATAATAATAACAATAACAATAACAATAAGTTAAATAATTTGAATTTTATTTCGATGGTTGTACTGATGTTATAAAATTGAAAAAGAATGGTCCAAAGAGAATGTGGAATACAAAATAATGTTTGGCATATTATTAATTAAAACGGTTTAAAAAAGTTTTATTGAACTTTTTTAATTTTGTGAGTTTATGACTTGTCAATATTTTGAAGTAATATCAGAAGTTTCGAAAATCAAGTATACTATTTCATATAGGGTATTTATCATCCAGTTCTACTGTTACATTAATGCTAGCCTGTATTTTTGCTATATATAAACTATAAAAACATAGAGAAATTAGTGATAGTAATAAATAGTATTTAATGAAAGTTAATTATAATATTTGTGCACTGAAAAACGAATCGTTTTACAGCAGCATGAAATGAAATTGATCATAAATATTGAAAGTGGACGTATATTCCAATAGTATATGATTGTACATACATTACATAAGTATTTAAACTGTACACTAAATTTGATAGGAAAGTCTTTTGCTATCATAAGTATCATAAATGAACAATAAAACGAATCCAAACAATCAAATATAATTTTTCTAGTAATTAATTAAAATTTAAAAACAACAATCGAAAGATATTAAAACTAGTAGTAAAATAGAAATAAATATGGAAAAATTTTTTAATTTTTTTAAACGTTGGTAATAATTATTTCATAAAAGCAATAATTCAATTCATAATATCAACCAACAATTCATTTATAACATCATTTCATTAATAAATTTACCTAAATTTTTTTTAGAAATTTAATTAAAAAATAATTTAATATAATAAAATACAATCTAAAACAGGTAATTATACCAATTATCAAGATTGTTATAATTTTTGAAATAAAAATTATACAGTCATAAAAAAGAAAAATATATCAAACATAATAGAATTATTAAATCAGTTTTAAATTAGAATATAAATATTATTTAAATAAGTAATTGCACAATTAAATAAACATATATTAATAGCAATATTAGAATAATTGGTATTTTTACCATATTAAAAATACTAGAGAATATTTTCAACATAAAACTTTGTATTCAGAAATAACAAAAACCATACCAATGTTTTAATTTATCATTTGTTTATAACTAGCGTTACTTTTATATTCTCATTAGTATCTAATATTTAATAATTAACTTTTAAAGCCGACGAATAAAGATCAGAATTTAAATATAATAAAATATATTCTTGTTTCAGAGATAAACGTGACGATACAAGTTAAAATATACTACGAAGGAAAAAAATATATGTACATAAATTGCAGTTTTAAATTTAATTAAATCTTGAATTCATCAGCAAACATAATCATTTTTAATCTACATTTAAAATGCATTGATTAAAAAATGATTATAAATAAACGTTACTGTTGACACGATGTGTATAAGAATTAGAAATTTGTTAAATAACGTCGTTAAATCGGATCTCTTGGTAAGCCCACAATCGAGTGGAGATATTTAACATAATGCACGATCAAAATATAATATTTTATAACATTCGGCAGTGAACGCATCGTATAACAATTTATTGATGTATATATTCTACAATTATTCTAAACACACTTAAGTTTTGAATAAAAATAGGGCAAACATAAGAACATCGGTTTGGAAAACAGTTACGTTGTTTAAAAAAGGTTCAGTTTATCTGATCGAGGATAAATATTTCTATCCTTGGCCTATTCGTTAAACAACTGACACTGATAATTAATATTTGTAAATATTTAAAAATGAGTGAAAACATCGTTGAGACGATCATAACAATCGATAATTCGTGACATTCGATAAGTAAATGTCGACTGAACTATTGAGAAAAACTACTTTGTTTCAAAACATATGTGTATATTTATAGTTCAAATGAATTTGTTTAATTTAAACGAAATAATTGAATTTATTATTTTCATTGATATAACTTTAATGTACATAATTTTTTTTATACAAAATATTCACTGATATAAATTATTGTAAAAAGAATTATATTTTGTAATACAAATTAACATATTTAAATTAAGTAGGAAATGAAGTCAATCATTCAAAATATTAATGAATATATTGCTTATAATTATTTAAATGATACTATCATGAATTACATGAGCCAGGTAGAGAGCTTAATCTTTGGTTCAAAATGTATACTTCAGGCAATTCCATAAGATAGCTAGTTGCTATCGAAGATCACATAGGATAGTTTTACTTACGCAAATACTAAATATTATACACCGAGAAAATATTTTTGTTTATTCATTTTCTCTGTTTTCCATCTTTTTTTCATAATTTACATTTTACAGAGCATTCTCCCGTTTATCATTCTTGATTCTTTCACGAGGAATGAATTTTTTAAGAAAACTTTTCCCGAAAAACACTGTAATTCTACTTGAAAAATTATTGTTCGCGATGCTATCGGTATGTTGCATCGAACTGCTTTGTGCCTTTGCTTCACTTTGGTTTATTGCGCACCGAACATTGGTTGATCGATATGACGCTGAATAATTAGGTAAATTGATACATTTTAAATTGATTATAAAAATGGACACATCGTTGAAATAAAATATCTTTTTCATAAAAATTACACACACACACACACACATGCAGGTTTAATCAAATGTAAATTTTAGCCGATGCATCTATTTTTCGAATCAATTTCTTTGTAATCGACGTTTTAATTGGTAAAGTGGTTACAAAAAACGAACCACTACATTCAATTTGAACTTGGCCTACATTGATTAATAATTCAAGTTATTAAACGTGGACTGTGCAGACCTTCCACTTGAGTATCGATTGGAGGACAGTGTTGAGTATCTGGTGGACCCCAATCGTGCAAATTTCCACTATTAGCTAATCTGTGCGTTAAACGATGCGCTATGGAAAAACCTCCACTACCCTCCAACTGCGTTAATACTATGATCACTTGTCTGCAAATAAATATATCGTATACAATTTTGGAGATATGTTTTTTTCTCATATGAGTAAGAATTTAGTTTTTGATATCGATTATTTCATAAAAAATGAATTAAAATCAAGAAAAATCCAAACAAACGAACAACTCAAATTGTTTAATTGTCATTGATTTTTTTACTGAGTTAAGTAAATTACTTTTTAAGTTTTTTTTAAACTCGATTAGTTTACTAAGTTATCAAAATATATCTTTTTTTATTATTCATCCGTACTTTTTTGAAAATATAAAATATACTACTCTTTTTAATATGCTGATGTTACTTAAATAATACATATTACGTTATATTAAAAATGTTAAATTAAGTTAAGATTTACCTTTGACGTTTTGGTACACTGTCGTAAGTTCTTATTATTCCCCTCCTAAACACCACGTTATAACTTTAATGGCAGTC
>JABFOX010000407.1:0-17153 GCA_022817665.1 Axea sp. ZL-2020
TTATTATGTCATAAACATTGACTAATCAGTCATAAATTCAAGAAAGATTATAGTAACTGAAAAGATACATTTATTAATATTTTCTCTGTTTTGTCTTGTTTCTTTTTTACGCGTTTAATAATTTTACCTGTAAAGTTGAAGACAGCTGTTTACTTCCACGAGTCATCATGCCATGCAATGCAACCGGATGTTGTGGGATATCGATATTTACGGCTCCGATTGTTAATAAACCACTGTTTTTATCCTTTTGTCTTCTTGTAACACTCGAGTACAAAGCTTGAGATTTTCCTACGATGACTTTTACGACCGTCTGTTGACTGGGAGCGACTCCTTCCAGCAAAACTATCATAGTCCTACCAATTTGTCCTGTTAAGCTGCATTCAAGACTCACAGGTCTTGATTTTTTACGCCAAGTGGAACTTACTTGAAGACTTGTAATTTCTGCTTCGAGTTTCAGACCACTCAAAGTCGCTAGGAGACGCGTGCGATGTATTTTTACGACACCGAAAATTACAAGGCGAGTTCTATCACCTGCAACAACACCTGATCAAAATTTAATTAATTCAATTCATTTAATGCATCTGTTTAATGTATTTATTTAAAATATTTATTAAATTAAGATTACACATAATTCTAATTCCAGAAAGTTTTACAACTGTTCATTGCAATTGTCTGTTTAAAAACTGAGATATTTAATTTTTAAAATGAGATAATTTATATTAGCTTTCTCAGAGTTGAATCATTTACCGGATGATTTATTTATTAACTCTTGCAGAGTATTTAACAAGCACATTCAAATAACAATGTATGGATTAATTCGAACATAAAATTGAAGTTTGATGGACTAAACAAGTTTAAAATAAACTTTTGAATAAGATATAACCACTTTATGAATATAAAATTAAATCTAAATATGAAAAAAGACAAACTTACTAAGTTCTCTAGATGGTACAGGAATAGGTGTCGAACTGCTCTCTGCAGGAAGATTTTTTTCCACATCACCATCTTTGACCTCGTTAACATGTTCCAATTGTTTACCTGCTTTAAAATGCTCGACAACGTCGATAGGAACTGAAAATCTATGAGTTATGGTTTTGGTATCAGATCTGGGAGCATACAAATCCAAAAGGCAATATATTTTCTTCCAACATTTAGGTCCGGTTATTTCTTCATTATCTTTGCATTTATCCGTTGTCATAACGCTGAATTTATCCAGTCCGGATCCACTAGGGCTCGCTCCAAAATTCGGTGTTATTACTCCTTCGTTCAAATTAATGTAACCTTTAACGCTCTTTCCGGTACTTCGGAGTTTCTGGGCGAACCTTTGTGGACGAGACCGGATGCTCGACGACGGAGAAATGATTTTCGGTTGACCAACCTCAAAACCGCTTCTTAGAAGCGGTTCTTCGGTTTTTTTTATCACTATTTGTTCTCTAAGATCCGAAGCTGAAAAGTTAATATTGGAAGACAATAAGTAAAAAGCAATATTTAATAATAATTAAAAATTAATAAAGACACTGATTAGTAATAATAGAAATAATTACTAATGAATTTGATTAATTATTTACGCTAACTAACGTGAATTTTATTAAATCAATACATACTCGACGAGGAAGCATCCTTTGGTGTTAAATTGCTTCCTAATAAATTATTAGTTCTTTTCGTTTCAGGTTGTTGCTCCTTTAACTCCATCTGCGTTTCTTTTACATTCTGATACATGTTGCTGATTTGATGCAGAAGCCTCAGCAGAGGCATGTTCACTTGTTGACTAATGTACCTAATGTTTAAACTGAAGTTCACGAAGGTACTCGTATGCTTTTTCAATTGTCCTCTGGATATGTACAAAACGCTCTGTCTCTGAATATCATCGACAGTCATATCTGCAACTTTTTTCACATCGATGTCAATACCGATCTTTTCACAGAGAAATGCTGGAGTTTCCGGTGGAATGTCCAGGTGAAATTTACTGTTTCCTGAACTTTTCTTCCCCTGATATTTATTTGCTAAACAGATAACATATTTGATGTTATGTAAACTGCTATTTATTCCATTGCATTTTCCAATTATTAATATCTTAATCATCATTATGTATTATTATTATTAGAGATATGGAAAAGTTCTCAATGTTTTCTCACTAAATTCTTATATGAAGATTAAGAAAAGACTAAGATTGAGACTGTGTTCAAGGCACAAGAACAAATGATAGTTATATGGTATAACATCTGGATATCATTATTATTTTGTAAGTTAACTTAACCACGTAAAATCGAACATTATTATATAAAAGTATAGTAACCCTACACTTATATATTTTTCATAAAGTCTCTTGAAGGAAAAATGGTCTATTCTATAGAAAAAAGACAACACGTCCTTTTCTTTCCACCAAATACTTAACAAGACTTTCGTATTGTAGACGTTACGTTATAGTCTAACCAAAGTTTCATACTTTTAGAATTTTTGTAATAAACAAATTCCTCATTAATGGTTGCACTTTTTTTTATAAGAAACATTTTCTTTTCTTTTCAGATTGCAAAGATTTATAAGCATTAATTTTTCGTTTAACCGATTACTCAGAACATCTATGCAGGATTTATTTTCGCCTTACTGTATTTTAACCGTCGCATGTAGCTACTGTAAAACTATTAACTAATTAACTTTTAAACGCTTGACTAGTTACACACTTCATTGTGCAAAATCTTTATTCAACAACGCTTTCGAATCATCAGTTTTACATTTTATCATTGAGTTTAAAATCACCACTTTTAAAGTTTTTAATTCATTCACGGCATGTATTCAAACTCGCAACACCTATATGTAGAATATGTCTTTGTGCATTCGCTGACAAATTACCTAAATGAAACTTAAAGGACATATAGTACCGACTATACAGTTTATTTATATTTAATTATATACGTATTAAATTACAATTGATTTACGAACATTTAGATCACTGTATATTTAAAATAGAATCACCTGATATAGAAAACCATTTTCATTAACAAAGATTACAATCGACATACAAGTACTTTAGAATAACTATAAAATATTATCTAGTTGCATGCCCAGAACTTTTGTATATCCCTAATATATTTATATATTTGTTCCATAAAAAATAATTATGTTTCCAATTCATAATGATTTAATACATAATTTAATTTACCACCTTTCTTTTTATCGGTGATTTTTCCAAATTCACTCACGACGATATCTATTCTCATTGCATCCATATTTCCTACCAAAGAAAGATTTGATCCCAAAGAATCTAACGAGGATACATTATTAACATTTCCAGATCCAATTGCGGACAGCATTTGTTGCGGCATCACGGACAATGAAGATAACAAAGGTTCAAAAATTAAATGAGCGTCCAACAATCGAAGAGAATCTTTCATTGGATATAAGCATGCTCCACTTTGTATATCGGAATCCTCGGTATCATCTGTTGTCATGGTATTAATTTTCGAATCCTGAAAAGCGAGAATAGCTATTCTCTAATAACCATTGATAATTAATAATTGAACAAATACCAATGATAAATAATCAACGAAAAAATATCAGTGATAAATAATAAATTAAAAGTAGTCGAATGTAATATATTATTGATTAATAACTTATTTTAATTATTATATACATAAAATATATTGTAAAGGAAATAACGTATCGATTCATCAATGGAAAAAAATATTATTTCATAAAAATGATACATTTCGAATTAATTTCAATTAATTTTATTGGAAGTTTTTCATTAACAATTTTTTATTGGTAATTGAGTAATCGATCTTTGATTAGTAACTAAACTGGTCATTTTATAAAGATAATTTCTAAACAAAAATAAAATATAGTTGTCTACATATATTATACCTTCACTGACTTTTGTTCAGTACGAAAGACCTGATAAAAAGTAATATATCGTTAAAAAAGCGAATATTTATTCTCACATGGATTTACATGTTTAAACAAATTAAACTAAATGAATTTGTTATTAAATTTGTAGTCATACCCAATTTCCCTTAAAGTTGCTCTTATCATTTTCCTTAACGAACTCTTGCTGTTTAGCCATCCAACTATATAAATCCTCCCCAATGTTCGCTGGCTTGTTTGACTGGTGACTTGTGGGGGAAGTAATACGATCCAAACTACTGGTACTATGTTGACTGCCATGACCTAACCCTCCGGAATAAATACTCGCGTTCGACCCAAGTTGATGCGAATGAGAGATGTATATTTGCGGAGTTTTCTCTTCTTTAAGTGTGCCATAACCTAAGGAAGTCATTCATGTTAAATAACTTTCAGTAAACAATATAAATCTTTTAAAACTATGTGACCTTTTAATTTATTGATAATCAAATGAGCAATAATAAATAATCAATCAAAAATAATTAATGATCCATGGCTTATAAGACGTTAATAATAAAATAACTGTTAATAATAATGAATATAAAATATGAATACTGTATTATAGAGTTATTTATTATATTAATGGCAAATATAAATATGCCGTAAACAGCAGTTGATTGATAAAAGAGATTGTATTTCATTAATAAAATAACAACGATATTGTTTTTCATTAACGAAATTGATGAGTAGTAAAAAATAATATGAAAACATCAGTAATCGATGAGTATAGAGCGATCATATTTGATCAATGATTATTAAAATAATAAAACAATCAGTAATTTTACAGACATAATCATTAATTATTTTACAAGACTATTCATGATTTCTTAATGATACAATTACAAAAAATTAGTAAATCAATAATTGGAAGATTACACGTATGTATATATATATACGTGTACAACTATTAATTTAATCTTTATCAAGTATTATTGATAAATTTTTATTCATTTATCATAATTGATTTTTTATTGCTAATTACTTATTAATTATATTCGAAAATTTATCAGTTAATTTTATCACCCATTTATCAATTCTGATTTATCAACAACTAAAAATAATCAATAATCAAATATCAATTTTAAATATTTTACAACTGATTAATCAAAATTAATTGATAAAAAAAACAAGATACATCTAAAAAAAACTCATTCAAGAAATTGAAAAAAGTATTTTCACAATTATTAAAAAAATTTGAACGCTGCTCAACAATAATTACGGATGAAAATTTTCTATTGATTAATCAATTAAAATCGATTTCATTTCAGAACATGTGTTATTTAAACTCTTCTTTTTAACGCGATTAAATACAGGATTTTTATTAAATTATTAGCACAGTAGCTAATTAGTAATTGAATTAATTTAATTGGATTACCTTACACGAACATTTTCGATGTGTTGATACGAAACATGAACTTTAATTATACCTGCGAATCAGAGTTTTATATTAAGCATCATTATCAAATTTAATAAGCTGGAACTCTTACAAGCGCAGTAGTAATAATAATGATACAAGAAAAACATAATTCCCCACATTTCGTTTAAATCCGCAATTACATTATTATTTCACTTATTTTGTTTGGAAAATATGTGGAAAGTCAAGCGCGCTTTTAATTTTTCAGACAAACAATCTCGTTTACAAATTTTATAATCCACACAAGTGCAAAACTGCAAATAATTCTTTCCGACTTTTCCTTTTATTCAAGTCGATAATTCCAGTTATTTTCTCGCGTGTGATTCAAGAAAGCAAAGTAATCAATTTTCTAATTAATTAAATAGTTGCAACAATAATAACTATACAATTACTCATATGAAATTACTTAACAACGTGTTTTAATTCGCGTTTAATACAAATAATACCAAACAAAACCGTTTTTTTAGATGTAACATTTCGTTAAATTTAATTTTTCTCGAACGTTAAAAATGAAATTCATGAGATGAAAAAAAAAAAAAAAAACAAACAAAAACAAAAAGATGAAATTACGTTTTCTAACATCAAATTCGTTTAAAAAGCAGAAAAACATCTTTGCGGCATTAAAATACATATAAAATGAGCATAAATAAAAACGTCAAATTCCACTTGCGCATTGTTATTTGTGATTTTTCTTCTATCATTAGTTCGAACACGTGTTGCAATTACACATATGAATATTAACGTCTGAAACGTGCGTGCTTCTGAGTTCAACATTGTAGCTTACGAGGCTTTTGACTTATGTTTTATAGCGTAACGTCCAATCAATTTCGTTTTGAAAAAAAGGGGGGAAAAAGCGCGCCTTTTTACGATAGGCGCACGCGAAACGTATATCATTGTATTAATCCGCAGCATTCGGACAGCGAATATTTGCTTGTAATGTGACTTTTACGGCGCTTTATTTCGTCGTTTCGTTGGTGAAAAGTTAAAAGTTAATTCGACACGACATTCCTCGGAACAGAATATATAAAAACAATCGGAGCGATAATAAAATGCGCGGAAAATGTTTACGAAAAGTTGACGCACGGTACAATCGTACATGCAGACCAAAATGATTACGAACAAAGTGACGATTTTCCACTTTGTTCTGTATTTTGCATCACGATCACGTACTTTACGATAACTGTTCAATTTATAGTTAACTTTTTTATTTCACAATTTCGTCTTCAGGCCGCGCAATTCAGCTAAATCGAAATTAATAGAACAAATCGAAGACAAACAATTATTTGGTTATTAATTCATTTTATCTTATTCTGTATATTATTGATAGTCTATTTATCCGAAGCAGATTTCATTTGCGTGCAAAAATTGTACTGTTTTGTTATTTTAAGTGGATTCTTCATACAGTAAATATTTCAACAAATTGTTTTTAAGTATAATAATTAAATCAAGTGAAATAAATTTTGTATCTCTCTAATGTATTCCATCTGACTGAGGGGAGCATTTACTTCACGCATATAGATGACTTTTTTTATGATAAATAATTATATTTTACAAAAGTGTTTGTTTGCTGTTGAATTGCTACAAGTAGATTCTGATTAAAGGAAGCGAATTTCGCTTAGAAGTAAAATGAAAAAACAATGAATCAGATATAAGATCAAATAAAAAGAAATAAAAAAATAAATAATAGAATAAAAAGTAAAAAAAATAATCTTCCTGTAAATATTTCTTTTTAATGTAATTTAATAAAATTATTTTTGTTTTAAAGTATTCGATGTATAGCCTACTCTTTGGTCAGTTCGAGTCAATTCCACTTACAAGAAACGCAATGTATTCAGATAAAAATAACGTTTTTCTTTCTGAAAATGAATATTTATCCTGGGAATAATTAAATTTCGAAACACTCTAATATCCAGCCTCTGTAAATGAACATTCCTTAGGAATAATTTCCTCTTGGCTTAAAAGAAATGAACTTCCTTTATGAGGATTATAAGTCACGCAAAAGAGCTACGTGTATTTATATACGTATTATCAAAAGTTATAAACAAAGTTATTAACAAAATAATCAATTTCTTGTCAGCAGGTTTGCCCTGTCGTGTAAAAACCTTTATCATTATATTTTCAAAAAAATTTCCCCCTGTAATTTTCGTTTTTAAATTGCCAATGAAGCACAATTATGAATTTGACGAATGAATCTGCAAAATAATTATTTACAACAAAATGAATTCACTAGAAGAAAGTAGATTCTTCACATGGAATTCTAATTCATTTGTAGCATACAATTTAAAAGACGTATTTACGACGTTTCCTTAATGAAAATGAAACATATAATCCACATATCGTGTTTTCAAAATTCATATTGAATTTCATGCGTTCATAAAAGGTTGTTTTCAAATCATCGTCGTATTGGAACGAATCCTGCCTGTTAAAAATAATTTAATTTTCAGAAACAAAACAATTGTTCATGAAAATTACAAACGAAATTAACTCGCGTTATAAATTCCAAATGAACAGTTAAGAAAATTTGGTAAAAACCGCCGGATTACAGCTAATAACATTATAATGGAATTCGATGTGAAACAAATGCTCTTATTTATCAAAGCGCATCGCTCCTAGCACCTTCGGTCTGTTTCGGACTCGTCGGTTATAAATCTCGAGCCGTTTAATATGCAAATTTCGCACTTCGTAGTCTCTCTCTCTCTCTCTCTCTCTCTCTCTCTCTCTCCCACCCCTGTTCCCTTCCACTCTTTTCCTTTCGCAGATTCGTCTCTCCTCGTTACAATCACGAACGGGTTTCAATCGTCGATTGTAAGTCACGTTTTGTTACATTTTTATTGTTATTGTCGTGAACATTTTTATGATTTGCCATTTCGAACTTCAATTACGACATTTTACGATCGAATAATTAGTATTTATTAATATAAATGAATCATTTGAATTCCGATACTTCGGCTTTTATGAAGTCCAGGTCCGTTTTACAGATTACGTTTTATGGACTAGAAATTGTAGGTATGCGCGTCCCACATTATGCTTGTGAGAAAAAAAATCGCTTTTCGAACAAGTGTTTGCACAGACCGAACTCAAGCAAAATTCACAATTAGCGAAAAGACACAAAAAAATTAAGCGAATCTTATTCCTCGCAAAAATCATCGTCGTAAACTGAAATGTTTGTGACTAGAATGATCCTGTTGAGAGAAGTATATTTCTCCTAGGCAGATGCTAATTTGTTACGCAATGATAAAATTCTTTCCGCCGAAATACTCCGAAATATAATTCGTTGCAATTGGAAGAATCCACTTGCGTACAAACGTGCGCACACTCTCCTCCTTGCGAATGCAGTTCATTTGATACAAACCGAATGCGCTTAAATTAATTGGGTCGGATGGTTTTTATGCGTTCCAATGGAATTCGACGTTTAAAATTACTTTTCTCGGTTTCCAAAAAATTGAAAACAAATAAAAAAGAATGATAGAAAAAAATAAATTCGAGTTACCGGAAACGTCTTTCTCTAATTATAAATGTGGCGACTCGTCCATCAATCAACCACTGGAGCGATGCGTCAAGTTTCTTCCCCTCGTTCCGTCTCGCTTTCTCTCGGGCAGTCGCTTTGAAACCGAAAGCCATCATTGCTATTACCGTCGTTGTCAACTCGGTAATAGTCAGACCCGTTCGGATCAAAACCCATCTATCATTTACTTCCGAATAACTCGACTAATTTAAAACGCTTCTTTCAAAAACACGCGTAAAATTCACCTCAAAGTTATTTAACAGCGTTCTGTCGCAAACTGCCTACTTTGACATCGCAGCTAATTGCATTTGGAAAATCGATGACGTATATTTTTGCCTTGCAAAAATTCCCTTTCATTTTCCGCTCTAGAATTTCGAGTCGCGATATTAACTTTGCGAACTGAAATTACTCCGTTTCGATACTTCTGCGAGTGCAAATTTCATATTTCCGCCTCGAACATTGTTTTCTGTGAACGGACAAGAAAGTTTGAAAAACACATCTTTTAATGCATGTAAACTTTGCGTGTTTTCACTACAAATAAGAAATTTTCATTCGAGTTACGACACTTTCATTTCCAACGTCAAGTAATTTATTAATGCTTCTAAGTTGATAAAAAAAATGATAATAATTTCATCCAAATTTCACGACTGTTGAACTTCCTTCAGAAATGCCAACGAATTAGTGTACGATTGAAAAACAGAACAAAAAAAAATGTACATACACAAAAAACAAATTAATTATTCGTGTCCGCAAGTGGACGAAAAAATTGAAAATGAAACTCCAATTACATCCGACACAAAAAAACAATTAGAGTCGATAGTCCGTCGCCTTGGGTCGAGTTTCCCACGATGCGCGAAGGCTGTTCGTTATTCAATTATTCAATGGCAATATCGCGTCGCAACGCGAATGCCGGCGGAAACGAGCGCAAAGCTCGGTCTGACTTTTTTCCATTTCAGGAAGGTGTCTCTCGCGCTCGACGACTTCCGAGCAGATGCCTCTGACGAGCGCATTATCGGCAACGTTTAATTACGCGAACAAACGTCGCACTTGACGCGAAACAATCCACGTGCACAGGAAACGAGATGCGGGTCTTCCTCACACGTGCGATTTAAGTGTCTGAACCGAGTCGCAATTAAAAGGCAGAAGAAAAGAAATGACTCCAAAAATCATTATTCCGAAGTCCCGCTTCAATTGAATTTCCCGCTGATCGGCAAACGTTGCGAGACTCCACATTTTTCCGCCACGTTCAAACTTCCCGCCAAACGAGACCGCCGCACGAAAAGAGTCGCCGCTCGAATTGAAATATAAACTCCTGTATTCTTCATTATTGTAAGATTGTAAGAAAGGTGTATAAAAAATAGCTTCTGGTTACGTAAGCCGCAAAAATAACGCGCAAGTAAATTCTACAGCGTCGCGCACAATGACAACGTGAATCATAAACGGCGTATATTTATAAATGCAAAAAATGTGGAGCTCGGGTGTGATTCTTCTAGTTATCGGTTGACGAACCTGTGCAAATGCCAGCTCGTCGCATAATCGTGCCAAGTCGTAATATGCGAGTGCCGTAATACATCGTTACGTCAACGAGAAAGACAAGTGTCACGACAAGAGCGTAACTACGCCAGATTATACGTATTAACCGGCGATTTATGAGGGATTTATTTGCATTGCGCGCGATCGCTCAGAAGCGGAGCAAAAAATAGAACGGAAGCATTGTTCCTCTTAAAGGCGTCTCATTTCATTCGAGTTCAATCATTTACGATGCATCAATGAAAACTCGCAATGCTGCGCTTACCTTTCTTTTGCATGAAACTGAACAGATCGTCGAGAAATTCCTTCCTCTTCGGGTCGTCGTTCAGCTCGTACAGCTGTAAGAAAAAATGGACTTTGATTATTTGCATGTAAAAACGTCGCGTCGATCATGAATGCCGATTAATCGCGGTGAAAATAAACGACGCTCCTTGCTGATTACCGAAACGCAATTTCAACGCCTCAACCTCCCGACTTTCAGTCGAGTTAACGACTCGCGTTTGCGCTCGATTTCAATTCGAAATGTCGACGTTCAAATTCTTCGATTTTCAGTAATCGTTGCAGTGGATTTTAGCGTACGTCCGCGCGTCTATGAAAATCGTTAGCATTCAAAAGCAGCGCATTCGAATAACGTTAGCGTGCTCCAAACTTCCCGTTAACCAGTGGCTTTATATTTATACATTTATACATGTTTCGGGCCGAGCAATGAAACGCGTGGAATTGTTTTAGCCATTGCAGGTGTTTGCAATAAAAATGATAGCGAAACGAGCGCGCTCTGAGCGACAGACAGATTAGTTAGGAGCGATTATTAATGATACCGTTTAACCCACCTCGGAACCCAAAACCCTTTTTGCATCTAAAGGACCGAAGCCTTCGGGCGGCGACGCGGTATTATCATATTTGTTATATACGACGCGTTATATCTAACCCGAGATGTCTAATTGACTTTATAATACAATGTCCATTCCTTAATTCCCTTTTCGATTAGCTCTTTTAATATTGATACTGCACTTTCGCGATTTGCAAATTAATTTGTTCTCGGCCCGTTGTAATGCCGAAGACACTAAATCAAGGGATTTTAGGATCGAATAACATTGAAGGTCACTCCACGAGGATTATTCAAAATAACCTCCGCAGTTTCGTGCAAATGTGTACATTACACAGAGACGGTGCAACGTGCAAACATACTTAGGCTCTTTAATTTATTTTATATTTTTTATCCACCGTTCTTGTTGCTGCTTGCACTTTTATTTCGAACTTATGAAACGCACGGTGCTTAAATATATTAATTTTAATAACGACGATAAGTCGCCTCGTATCAAAGGAAACGAATTACGATAAATTTGATGCGTGTGCACTTTGATGCGCTCTATTAAATTTCACCTTTTTTTCTTTGGCACTCAAATTGCAAATTTATGGACAGTGCCGTAACAAGGATTTGAATTATACGATCGTTTAATGAAATCAATTACATTTGCAATTTTCTCATCCGTTTTAGTTCGTTACCTTTATCACAGAAATTCAATTTTGACGTTTCTAAAACGTAAATAACTGAAACTTGTAACTTTGTTAAAACAAAAAGGACTGCGAACAGATTCATCGGTTCGTGTTGCCCAATAGATTCCATTGTTTTAGTGATTGTTTTTTCTATATTACCGGCCATTAAGAACCAATTATGGTCCGTTTTAATTAATAAATTCATTCAATTGAAGCGCAAATAAAATAACTCAAACAAAGTTCGATATGCTATGATAATTATATATATTAATATTTACATTGAAAATTGTCAGTCAACATTTTTATTGGCATCGGTTTGTTTATATGTTACGGAGAATTGCGTATTTTTGATAATGCTTCAATCAATAGATACTTATAATAAATGATTATTGTCATATACATGAGTAAATATACAGTGTTTGAAATGTTTATAACAATTTATATTTATATTGACGATAACCCTAATAATTTTAAACTCTGACATCAGTGAATAACTATAAGAATAATTTGAAAAAACAATTGTTAATACTATTGGACAAAATTTATAAGTATTGGTAAGTAGCTCTCAACAAAATTGCATTAATTGTAAAATTTATAATATCTTCTCTGTAACATTCGGTATAACATAACAAAAAATATATTTTAGACTTAAAAAGAGCTATGCAGAATAGCCGAAACGTCGTTTGTGTACAAAAAAAATGTAATTAAATCTAGTAAAATGATATAAATTTAAAGTAGTCGTCATTAATAATAAAAGACCTATGGTTGGTACCTAATGGCTAGTAATATAGAAATAAGAATTGCAAACAAATAAAATAGACTCGACATAGACGTTTCGGTATATCACTTGACACGTTTTCTCTTATCTGATTGATTAATGTTTATTGTTTGCACTTGTATGCTCTTTGTTTGCAAGTAAATAACTAATCATTTATTGATTTAATGAATTACGATACGCCAAAACATCCGTTCGTTTATCTTCGTACTTTATTTTTGTTGTTTGTTCAAAAAACTGCTCGTATAGAAAATATTTTAAACACGAATTTCCCAAAGTTACAGATCCGCGTGTTTGCAAAGAATGCTTTACAAATAAGCATAAGTCGTTTGTTATTTGCACAGGAATTCTTCTCCTGCATTTATTCATTGTTTCTTTTTTTTCACAAATAATCTCCTGAGCATCAATAACATCGATTGGAATCATCGCAATCCAGCGCCCAGTTCCTGTGCAATTCGTCCGATGTTGGACCTGAGAAATGATCAGGTCAGGGAGATCGCAATTGTCCAGTCATTTATCCGCATCGCATTCAGTTTTCATGGCACGCCCTCGGCGTTACTCGAGGCTTCATTTTGTACCATTTTCTTCGCCTTTCTTTTTCCTGGCGTGATGAGCTCGTTAGAACGCGCCATCAAATTCACGAATCGCTCAAAAAGAAAGGGAACAAAAAGGAAGGGTTAAGTAGCGCATTGATTGATAGAGGATAATCGCACGATGATGAAAAAGAAGCGCATCTTATCTTCTTAATGACGGGAAATTTCGCATTTCGATGCTTAAATAAAAAAGTCGCCGGTGAAAAAGAAACGAGAAGAGATCATCGTTATGAATGGGATAAACAAATAAAGTTACAAGCGGCCAACGTGAAATATAAACGCAAACGCAGAAATGAAGCTTTCTTACAACGAAATTCAAATCCGAGTAATTTCCCCATTCAAACCGAAAGGACCCGTCGGAGGAACCGTGAAACGAATCAGCGGAAAGTTTGAACCTGAATCAGTTCAGTGAAAGGAGCTACAAAATTGGTGAAAACGCGCAATTTGGAAAAAGGTGCAAAAACAAAAGCATAATTGAAAAGGCAATTGTCTTTTCAACAAACAAGCGTAATACACTGGTTGTTCGTTGCGAAACGTGATATTAAAATTAATTACGCGCAGATAAAGGAAGGTAAAGTAATTTTCCCACAGGTGTCGTGGCTTATCTACAAAGTCGAGCATAAAAATAGTAATAATGGCAATAATAAATGCGGTGCGCGCGCACGGAAAAATTACGACAAAACGCGTAATCGCGTTATCGCGTCGGCGTATCGCCAACTGCGGGATACAATCGCGCGCCATCTGGAGCAAGAAATGGCACTTCCGTGGCGATGCGCCATGCTCAGCGTCTCCTTTCCGCCGATTTTTTTTTTCACGTCCGGCGCACACCTCGAGCGAATCGACAGACACTTTTTCCGCGGCACACGTCGCTAGTTTTACGAGCAATAATTATCGATGCGCTCGGTTCTCTCAGCGACGCAGATTGAGATACCCGCCCGGCAACGAGAGATTATTTTCTGCGAACGGGCTTCCGGTTGATAAGCACCTTCGATAAAACTTTTAAAGTCTCTACTCGAGATTTCAAAGACGGGATGTATCTTTGGCAAATTGCGTTCCAGGCATGTTATTAAAGTTCCCGGGTTAACAGGTTCAGGGTTCGCTTGGCGTGGATAATCATGTTTCCACGGTTGCGCTTTTTTTATTTTCATTCGTTGCTGCGATCATTTTTGCATTTTTTCCCGTCTTCGATGATCGTATCGATATTTTGATTTTTAGAACGATCCATCCGTACCGCTGGAATTCTCTGCAATTCCCTGATCGATTCTGCTGATTTCAACACGTTTTCTTTATTGACCCTTCATTCAGCATTGCTTCGTTTTTTTTATTGCATCTTTATTTATTTATTATTATTATTTTTTTTAAAAAAACCAGTTCATATCCTTTTAATGTTAGAATCTACGCAATCTAAGCTCCTGTTTACATTTCATTCCGCTGTTAGTTCGCTATTTAATACATGTCGCTACGGGGATGAAATTAATTAAACACTTCAAATGCATTGCATTAATCACTGAGCGTCGCTTTAATAAGCATTGAATATTGAATTTCCACTATTAAACTAGTATTAATAATACTCAAACCATATTCAAATTACTAAATTTAATTTATTCACTATTGCAATATATCACAATTAAATATTTATTTAAACATTTAATCAATTTTTAGTCATCAGGCAATAATTCATAATTTACTCTAGTGTCAAATCTTGAATTTATAAAAATATCTACTGTACTTTCATAAATAATTAAAATTTCCGGTTGTTTTATTATTACAAAAGTAAGTAATTTAAATAAACAAACGTTGTGATGTTACATGGAAAATTTTCAAATTATGGCTGTTATGCAATTCTTTGACTTTTAACTGTTTCGTCTGGTCGACCTTATTTCATACGCAACTGTGCAATCAATTATAAGTCCATGGTATTTTTTATTATTATGTATTCAGTGATAATAATATTTGTCATACTTTCACGCCAATTCATTTCCAAATTCCATTCTATTATTTACCCAATTTTAATGTGCGACAATTATAAACTTTATTTTTTATCGAAAACACAAAACATTAAGTACTTTATATTTTTATTGTTCTCTTTTAACTCTGTTGTTTATTACAAACTAACATTCATTCGCTGATATTTTACATATTATTTTTATCTATGATAATTATTTCATATTGTTTTTACAACAGTGTTACATTATTTTATTGCAAAATTGTTTTATTATTTTTTTTTTCCAAAGAACTTGAGCATTAATTGTAATTTTCCATGACATTAATAATTTAACATCGCATATTCATTATAAACACTTTATTGCACTTTAATGTTTACAATTAGCGTTAATTTTTAAATTAATTGATTTCAACTTTTTCAGCACGATTCTTCCACGACCCGTTTCCTCGCTGCTAAAACGCCTTTAAACGATTCTCCGATTAATCGCAATTTCTCGTGCCGCTGATAATTCGACAGCAAGCAATAATTTTCCACTTTTCAGCATAGGCATTTCATGCGCTCCGCCGTTTTACATAACTCATTAATACACTCTTGGCCCGAATCGCCATCGTAAAGCACTTTGGATAATTGAATTACATTTATTTGTCTCGTTTCAGCAACGCCATATTTTTATCCGCCATTGCGAGGAATCACCGTCGATCGTGCATTGGTCGAGTTAAAGCTCAATTTCCGCGCGTTTGCTTTATGCAAAAAGCGGGCGGGGCGGCGTCGGAGGGGGACGCGAGGACGATGGTCGTTCACTTATTAACTTAATTATGTAATTGGTCGTATGAGCGCGGATAGAGGATTATCTGTGGCGTCGTGGGCAGCGCGTAGCTCGAACGTAATATCGTCATGCGCCGCCTGCCGGTCAACTTCCGGTCGTAAAATTTTTAAGGGCGCGTCTCGGACGATGGAGAACGCCGTTCTTGCAATCACAAGCGCTCACCGAGATAGCTGTTGGCGTCCTTCGTGTCCTTTCGTACGAAGTTGTTATTCAAAATTATGAGCGCGTCAGTTATTTCGAGTTTTATTTGGTTGCTTTCTGAAGAAAAAGAGCGATCGGTTTAAAAGTCGTGTAAAAGAGTATTAAAAAATGTGGAATAACGAACAAATGCACTTAGAGTGAGGTCGAAATTGTTGAAGAGTAACTCCCACTGTGAAAGAGTGAGCGAAGAGGTGCAGCGTAAGTTCATATCAATAATAATCATAAATCAAACAACAACAAAAAAATGATACAAAAGCAGTCAACATTTTGCCACGCATTGAAATTAATTTCAGGCGAACTTAGAAATTCCGAATCAACTGGGCTCGATTTTTGCAAAACGACTCGAAATAATCGTACGATTTTGCAAGATGGCTGAGCAAGAAACACCGAAATGAGCAAACGGACGGAAACAAGATGCAAACGACGCGAAGGTTGTTTTTACGTATTCGAAGATGATCGGCATCGCGGGAACGAAAACGTTTCGCTCGCAAGAAAGAAAACGCTGTCGAGTGGGGATATCAAGATTACGCGTTATACGAGCGGACATAATAGAGCTGCCATTACTCGCTCGTAGGGCATTAAAGATAGCGTCCACAATTATGATCATTATGACGTTCGTATGCACAGTACGGTTTATAGTGTGTAGTCGTTGGAGGGCGAATTGGCATACGTACTCCGAGCGCAATATCAACGGTGATAACGTCTACCGCGGCGCTCGCTCGCCTTTTTATTATCGACGATAATGAATATCGTGTATTATTTCCCAACGTTCTGCTTCGGCTTTTTATTGTTCTGTGTGTTGTGAAATGTTAATGCGCCGCTCGAGAGCGTTGTTGGAGGCATGCAATTACTGCGAGTTGCTGTAGTGACGGTTTCGAGGACGTTGATGATTAGGTTTTTATTGTATCTTTATGAATTGGTATTATTAAACATTAAACTTGATTTCTTTCGGTTAAAAACATACCGTGTT
>JABFOX010000408.1:0-17152 GCA_022817665.1 Axea sp. ZL-2020
AAATTAAAATTTAAGTAAATAATTTAATCAAAATAAAAAATAAACTGATAAAAAAAATGAATTTTTATACAACCATGATTTTTTTAGGAACATTAAGCAAAGGGTCACGAGAATATAGAACTCCACCTGCTGTGGCACCACCACAAGTTCCAAGTCACTACGCTCCAAATTATCCACTGGGTCATCCAAGACGAGAAAGAGGTCCTGGATATAGTACACTTCCATTGCATGCTCATACCACTCATGCAGGTCACAATGCTAATCACAATACTCATAATAACTCCTCGCAACAACATAATTCTCCTCCACAAATTGGAACAGTGCATCCTTTGCAGAGTCATCCTCAAACACCGCCACCTGCTCCTCCAAATATGTCGGTCGCAAATACATATCTTCAAGAACAACAAAATAATATGCCGTGTATGTTTGATAAAATTACAAATACTCATTTCTTATGTAAAATAAATTTACGTGTTCACTTACTTTCACATTTACCATCAAAACGAATTTCAAAATAGTCTTTTTAAATCTAAAAAATGCGTTAGTTTTAAATCTAAAGTAATATGTTACATAATGAAATATATTTTACATTGCAGTACCACCTTCACCTCTTGTTGGTATAAGTGGAGATATGTCCGATTATACAGGACACCATACTTTACCACATCGACTGTCGCATCAAATCAGTCGTGGAAGTGGAGCTAATAGCCCACCACTTCCTCCACCACCACCTCCAGAAAATCAGCAATTTATACAAGATGAACATGCACAGTTTGGTAGACCTGTACAGTCCACCGGTGCTATTATGCCTATAGTTCCGGATGAGGAAGATTTACCTGGTTGGGTGCCAAAGAATTATATTGAAAAAGGTATTTCATAATTTGGATCGTTAAATTGAAATTTTATAAAAATTATATTCCAGTAAAAAACTTATTTTTAATTATGTTGTATATTTTAATTTACTTTATTAATTTCTAATTTTAATATATATTTTTTTTTTACTGCATGTTAAGTAAAACCAGTTAATACATTTTTTATTATTTTTTTTCAGTGGTCGCAATTTATGATTATTACGCAGACAAAGAAGATGAGCTTAGTTTTCAAGAAAGTTCGGTCATATATGTTCTCAAAAAGAATGACGATGGCTGGTGGGAAGGTGTTATGGATGGAATCACTGGGCTATTTCCTGGAAATTACGTTGAGCATTGTGTTTGAGCTTTTTACATTTTCTCGAGAGCGTTGTTCTTAGTTTTAGTATTTTTCTACTTTTAAAATAATTTAAAGTCTACATTTAAAAGCTTGTATTTCTTTACAAAATGTCAATGTACTTTTTATTAAAAGAAAAAACTGTATATGTTAACATTTTATAACGTAATTACTGCAGTATCGCTCTCTTCATCGAATTTATCAATTTATGATGTTTTTTAATGTCCATAGGACTGACATTTTTATACGCTTTTTATGAAATTTCTTCAAAAGCGTGTCTTTTATAAAAGTGTATTACGAGTGGAAAGAATGTAATTTTGTAACAGTTAAATAAAACAGAAACGTATCTCCAACGAAATTAAATGTAATAAAATAATGATAAGTAATCTCAAATGTATCTTTATAAATTGATTGATGTTACGAACGAAGTATATCACCGTCACAAACGTATTGTAATTGTTGTTACCTATAAGTATTACACGTATTTTATAGGATTTATCATATGTCTGTATATGAAGATCTACAGTTAAATTAAACTGGAACACTATATTTATCAAAGGAATAAAAATAAGGAAACTTCAATCTTTATGAAAAAATTATTATTATTACAATCTTGTTACAATGAATTGAAAATAAGTTTCATTTATAAATTTTTATATTATTTTCATACAACATTATCCGTTTATTACATTACATTATACAATAATCGTAATTTATAACTGCTGAAATTACGTGTAGTATCACAAAGATTCAAGAATCACTTGTACCAATTATAACTCAGCACAATTCTCAAATATCTTAAAAAAATAAAAAATAAAATGTATTTTATTTTAATAATGTAATTTTCTTTTAGTTTTGTGAAAAGCATTCATTCTTTCAAAACTTAAATATTGCATAATTAATATGATAGTAAATAAAATAGATCATTCTAATGACCTGACATAATTTTTCAATAGTTTTGTGAGCTCTTCCAATGTCAATTGATTGATATTTGAGATCATCTTAATAGCCAGTTTACTGATATCATGTTTATATTTAACAATATCTTCATCCATAACGAGCAAAACTGACTTATTATCAGTTTTACTTTGTCCAAAATCTTCAATGCATTGAGTCATCAGTTGACAGATGTAACTGACACTGATGTATTGTTTACAACTATTTGAATGTCGTTTTTCATGTTTTGCTGCAATTTTATGGGACATTATTAAAATCTTACAAAAACAACGCTCAAACGACAAAAAGTCGTCTGCTGTTACAATGTTAGCTAAATAATTCGCAGCTCGATTTATAAACCAAAGGTAAGCTTCGAGAGATTTATGTTTCCGTATTTTATGACTCGCAGCTAAGGAACTAGAGATAAACGTCTGATTACAGAGCACACAAATTTTGTCGTGAATTTGCAAATAATGTTTCTGTAATTTTTCTAGAGTGCAAAATTGTTCTTCGCAAATAATACATTTGCATTTATGTTCAAATTTGAATATATTATTCTGCAAACGATATAACAAAATAGTTACGAGACAAGCTGGTTTTAAAACCTGAATAAATTTGCAAGTGGATTCATAAATGTTAAAATATTTCGAATCGGATTTTGATACTTCATGAGGGTGAATATGGTCTTCGATAATATGTCGAATTTCTTGAGTTAGTTGAAACATGGAACCACATAATTTGCATACTCCCCCTTGAAACCAGTGCTTTTGCAAGTAATGATCATTTATACCTAATTGATTCGGTAAAGTAATTTGACACAATGAACAGTAATTTTGAGTAGCAATATTATTTTTTAAGTCTGTAAAATAAAAAGTCATATGTTTAGTTTTATTTATAAGTACACATTGAAGGGGTATATTAAGTATAAATATTTCTATAATATTATTTTTATTCAATCAACTAATTTTGTAATTTCTACAAACAATTTTTAATACAAAAAATGAATTTGAATTTGCTATATAATATCATTTCTATAAATATAACATAAATTGTCAGAAAATATGTAGTAGTTTTATAGAAAGTAAAAAACTAAATATAAATGTATATAAATTATTTCACATTTTAGACTTTTCATTAATACAGAATCAATTATATCATTTCAATAAACATTTAATTTTTATTAAAAGATTTATTTTTACTAGATATTACATAGATCTAAGTCAAAATGTGTATCATGTGTCATGACAAATTAAAATTAATATTGCAACATAATTTAATCTTCATTTAAAATAAGCCTTATAATTTGATATAAAATTAATTTTTTTATAAGAAACTTAAAATATATATATATATTTAAATGTCTTAAACACATATTTACTTATATTAATTATATAATAAAAATTTAATATATAATAAGAAATACATAAAAGATAAATCAAAACAATAAATTAAGGAGCAATCAGAAATTTGTATAATTTACTTACTTGAACAATTCATACTAGTTTGGCCGTACATTTGTATATAATATTGTACGTTAAAAATGTTTCCCAATTCTGCAATTTGATCGTTTGTAGTCATAATTTGATTGTCAATCGGTATAATGTGAACCGACATTGAATTTGAATCAACTTCCATAGATACTTCATTTTTATCTTCTAATTCATCACTATGTAATACTCTAATATGCTTCATCAGCATTCGATTGGTCAAAAACTCCCGGCCACAATAACAGAGATGGAATCCTTCGGCTTCAGAATGTTTTTCCATATTATGTTTGTTTAAAATTACGGCATCATTGAAACGTAAGTCACAATACTCGCAGTAAAACGTCATTGTTTCTAAACATTTGTGTTCATTAACACTTTCAATAGTTCCTATTACCTTGCTGCAATTTTCACAAATGTGTACCAAACTCTGATCTTGATGGACAAAAAATTTATGTAAATTTAGTAACTCTTTGGAAACAAAATTTATATAACATGGACTGCAATGAAAAGTCATTTTGTTCGTTTGGTGTATCTCTTTATTTAAATTTTCGTTATTAATTTTAGTTTGTTTGTTTTCCAAATCACACAATTCTTCAACCATTGAACCAATTTCTACTACATTTTCTGGTTTAATTTTCATGGAAACCTCAGTGATTTTTTGTTCATTCATCGTAACAGTATCAAGAAGTTCTTCAATAATTGAAGCTACTGTTGTCGTATCAGTGTTTTCATCTTTAGATAATAAAAAATCATTTTTCGGAATTAGTATTTCATTGACAATAGAATCTTCGAATTCAGCATCATGAATAAAATAAGCGTGTTCTATATATAGTTTTGCAGTAGCAAAAGACTTATTGCAAATTTTACAACTCATATCATCGCTATTTATTAATTTAAGTGTCTTTGAACAAGTTGCATCAGTTGCACTGGACAAAGTGTATTTTCGTTTAAACATTACTGTATCTGCTACTTGAAGATCACAATCCTTCTTTTGTGAGTAATTCTCAAAAGTTTGAGTTAGAGATTTTGTTGAATCCATATTTTCATCAATTTTTCCATTGGTTTTTACTTTAGTTTTGCCATTTTCATGGTGTTCTACTTCCTGTTTATCTTGATATTTGTAAAATACAATATAAGTTGTGTTTTCCTCATGTGTTAAAATATGTTTTAAAACCTCATTTTTTGTTTTATAAACTTTACCACAATTGGAACACATGTTGGGGTAGTCTAAATGTGTCGTTTGATGATGTAAAGCTAAATCATATTTTCCACTGTACTTGATTTTACAAATGGAGCATATTATTTCATCTTTTTGTGTCTTTTCTGAATTTTTTATTAATTGAATGAATGTTTGTTGAGATATCTCTAACGGAGCTTTTCTCTCTTTACTATGAAAAGATAAAAAATGGTTATAATAATTGTCATTACCACTGAATTGAGCATCACAAAGGGAACACTTATATTGATTTATCTCTTTCTGAGACCCATGACTTACTTTAATATGAATTTTCAACTGCTCCTTAGATACAAATTTTTTATTGCATTGTGAACAAGAAACAATTAGAGAATGTTTATTGATAAAACTAACATTTTGTTTGGAGGTAATAGTGCACTTTGGTCTACGACTGCATAACCAATGTAATGAAGATAGATGAAGTTGCAAATGATGTGTTGAAATAAAGAATTTAGGGCACATGGGACATTTAACTTTAAAGTTGTTTAAATCTGCAACTGAAGTATTATCCAAGATAACTTGAATAGTATTTTGAATAAGTCGACAATACCAACATAAATCTGTTTTTTTATTTTTTATAGATTCAAAAGTGTTGAATGTTTTAGTATTGCGTTTTCTGAATCCTTTATATACATGCTTTATTCGTGTGATCGAAGACTGTTCTTTATCAGAAATAAGATTCTTATTTTTCAAGATATTAATTTCTCTGCTTTGCTTTCCCAGTTTATATCGTCTCGAACATATGGAAAGAGGCAATTTAGTGTTATTAGCAGTATTTTTAGAATTTCGTGATTCCTTTTTATTTTCTATTTTAGATTCATTAATAGAATCACCTGATTTTGAAGATTTAATATCTATTGTAGAGATTTTAAGTTTTTGTTGATCAGATTTGTATTTATCTGATGAAATTTTAGAATTATTATCAATTAAATTCATTTGATTTTTTTCACTTTTTACTTGATATTGATCTTTTTTTACTAAATCAGTACTCCTACTTTTATTTTCATTTAACAAAATTTCTTTAAAATTATCCAATATTGAAGATTCTTTATAATTATTTACAACCGTTTCAATTTCTTTGGGGTCGGACTTTATCATTTTTCCCGGTTTCTTAACTACTTTAGTTACAGAAACAATTAGTTTAGATTCTGGTGAGCTACTGTCATTTTTATCTCCTTTGATAGATCTGTTTAAAATACGTTCGCTTTTTCTACGAAATTTAGAAAGTTCAGTTTTACTCGATTTCTTAGCAATAGCTTCCTCTGGTTTTTTGACACTAACACTGAAAAGATTCGTTGGTTTTATATTTTTTGAGGTATTTATGTTTGTATGTAAATTTGATGAAAAACTGTGGTTTGGTGTTTCATTTTTATCAGGGGGTATTTGAATCGATATTAAAGAACGATGATTAAATTTTATGTGTTTGTTCAATAATTTTCGAAGTAAAAATGACTGTCCACAAATCTTGCAAAAGAACATTCGTGATTTTTGGTGTTTTAATTGTACATGTTTTTGTAAAGTTTTAAAATCTGAATAAGATTTTTTACAGCAGCAACATTTCCCTACCCAAGAATTCTGTTCAGAAATATCTGATTCAGTTTTTACATTAACAGATTTAATTCTTTCAAGTTTAACTGTTGGAATACGTTTGTCATTTTCTAATGAAGACTCATTTACTGAACGCATATAAGTACTATCAATTTTATTCAGTTTCAAAATAGGAACTTTATCCAAAATAATTAAACCATTCGAATTCTTCAATTGTTCTGTGGATATGTTGTAGGTTTCATTAAATAGTTTTGATTTGCTTTTCTTTCTGGTTTCTAACATTTTTTTTCCTGATAATGATGGAATGTAATCATTACTTTGATTTTGAAACAAAAATGTCGACCTGTGTTGTTTTATAAAATCATTCTGATTGAACATAGCAAAATGATTCTTCAATTCTTTAGCAGTTATGGGCATAACGAGATAAAAGCATTTGTTTGGATCATTCATGCTTTCAAATTGTGGAATAGGAGTCATATTTCCCATAGTATTTTGACACATAATCATCATATTCATTGGAGTAAACTGATTTAACACTGGAAACATATTTGACAATGTATTAATTGAAGATTGACTCGTGGATGGGTAATTTTCAGAATGATTAGAATCACTCTCAGAATCTGATAGCAGTCGTGACATTGCCTTGACTTTTAATTTTAATCTGAAAATATATTAATGTAGAATTAAGATTAATACATGATTCTTCTGTTAATAAAATGGCCAGATTTAATTTATAGATATTCAAAAATAAAACAACCTTTTTTCAAAATTGCTAATAAAAATAATTACAGAATTATTTGTTGTAAATAATACATGATCAAAATATACATTGTTTATGTAAATTTATTCAAACAATTTTCTCAATTTTGAATTTATTTTTAGATATATACAAGAAATTATTTTGAATTTATTTTTTTTTTAATTTATAAATTTAGTAAATTTACAATAAAAAATTTAATTTTATATTACATTTAATGAATAAATAAACAAACATAATTTTATTACAAAAAAAAAAACAACTTTGAGTAACTATATTATTTTCATTATAACAAAATATAACTTAGTAAACACAAATAATTAATTTTAATTAATAAAAATTATAAACTAACTTTGAAACAGGCAAAATGACTAAGTATAAAATAAATCAAAAAATACCAGATCTTACATTCTAAGGGTGTTTTAAATGAACATGGATAAACGACTACAATATTAAATCAAAGGAACACAAAATCTACAGAATCCAAATCTGATACAAATACGTTTCAAACAAATACAATATATACCGAACACAGTCAAACAACCACAGTTTAAATCAACTATAGTGTTCAATTTCGGAAGTGAATGTTTCCCCAAAGTAAAAAAATAAGCTGTATTAAATTTTTAGAATCGCATTATATTAATTTCAAAATATGGTGGTTTTGAACTGTATTTATAGTAAACATGATCATGTGTTGCTCATTTAATGCCATAATCATATGAATGTGGTTGCTTTTGATCTATCGAACAAACTCTATTAAAAAGTTCACAATAAAAAAATACTTACAGCCCGCAATGAAAATTCAATTTAATGTTTAAAAATTGAACTTAGCTTTAAAAAGGTTTTACTTTTGATCATTTATTTGTCAAAAATGACATCCTGTATTCATTTAAGAATGAGATTGCTGTGTATAATGATTATCTCCAGAATATTTATTTGTTTTATCTTTTAGAACTATATTCTTTATGACAATTGATGTTTTTGGTGAGAAGTTGTATACAAATTCTTTAATAATTTTAGTACAACACAAGCCTCAAAGCTATACATAGTCAAGATATATATATATAATTTGCAATCAGTGATCATAAGATTTTGTTTTGGTTTTTATCTAAACGATTATTAATTATTATTAAACTGGCAAAAAAAGTGTAGATATAATGAAAATATAACTAGATTTTTATAGCTAGATTAATGGAATAGAGCTAGATTTCTTTAACTTTTTTGTTATATGAAACATATGACATAAAGCTTAAAAAGCCTTAAAATACTTTAAAAGATTTTTTAAATAAGATCTTATTATCATTCATTATCAACAATTATTTTTGATATAAAAGAAATCTTTTATATCATGATATATAAGAAAGATAATATCATGAAATAATTTGATTTTTTCATAATTTTGTGAATACAAAACAAAATTATATTGATGTAAAAATATATTATATGTACAAATGTAAACATTATATTGATAATTAAACACAATATAAACGTAGTGCTTATTTAGTTACATTATATTAAAAATTACAACAATAAAAACAATGACTGTAACAAATATATACCCTATTTAAAATAATAAATCCAAAAACTAACCTCAATTTATAATAAACTTCAATTCCAACGTATTGATTGCAATACAGTATCAATGAATGAAAGTAAATGTATTTAACATATCATTAATTGTTTTTCTCAAGATAAATTATATATTGAACAAAATTCAATTCTTCTATTAAGTTTTATATATATATTTTCTCAGTAAATACGACACAACTTGAAATTCCAGCCGAACGCTAATCCAAACAAGTGAATTAAAGATGGCGACAATAATTGTCCATTATTGTACTTTTAATAAACACGGTTTTCACATCTCTTCCTTTAAATGAGAAAAATATATATCTTATTTTACAACGTGATTAGTATTTTACATATACATGATGATTTAGTCATATATTGATTGCATTCAACATTATTCTAAGGACAAATTTCTTATTTTTTTAAAAACCCCAGCTAATCCTATTTAATAATTTACTGAAGTTTAAGACTTTAAATTAATTTGTTATCATTAGAATGGAAGACGTAAATATGGAACAAAAGGATCATCCCGATGTGAGTGATTTTACAATTAACCTATAAATATTAGATTTGTCATTTAGGTACTTGAAGTATTTCGATATTAACTAATCAAGTTAACAAAACTAATAATAACAATGTCAATAAATTTTAATACATATCATATCAATTATTAAAATTAAATTTTATATTTTATTAAATTTCTATTTCATTATGTAGTATATAACTTTGTGTGTATACATACATTTTTTAAAAATCATAAATATAAAATATAATTTACATAAATGTTATTAAAATTTATGTTTACTTTCAGATGACACAATCTATCACTAGTATACCTGATAAGGAGTCAATTGAAGATAGATATAATAAGGTAAGTATATTAAAAAATCAAATCTAATAAAAAAGATTAAGTAATAACAATAATAGATTGAAAAATAATTAATATAATATCACTAGGAAAACTCAAAATTATATCAGTTATATACATATGCAGGTGACAGATCAAGTTTATAATACTATTATTGATAAATTTATTAGTAAAATTGTATAAACTATAAAAATGAATTTTTACTATTGTTTATAGGAAATAATTTTTTAATTCATTACATTCATTATAACAAATAAAATGAACTTAAATCTTTAATTATGAATGAATCACTATTTCAGTGTGATCAAAATTTGTAACTATTTCTAACAATTTTTTGATATTTTAAAAGTAAGTTACAAGAATATTAAGATTATAATTATAGACTTAATGTATCACGTTCATTTTACAATGCTATTGAATTTAATATTTTAGTATAAGTATATTTTATTTTAGTTAAAAGGATTTGCTGTGAAATTGAAGAAAAAAGTATCAGATTTATCAGAAAAAATAAAAAATTTAGAATTAGAAAAGCAAAAAATTATTGCAGAAAAGGATGACTTTCATAACAAATTTCTTCAGATTACTGAAAGTGCCAAAAAAGCTCAGGTAATACTTATTTATTTTTTTTTTTTTTCACTGTTTAATTAACAATCAATTTAAATGTAAGGAATATTTAAGTCAACAATTTAATAGTTCACAGATTTCTACATTTAAATTGATTGTTAGTTAGACTCTCCACATATATATATATATATATATATATATATATAATATTACGCTCCAAAAAAGTTTGTTTTGTATAGTTTTATATTAATGATTTTATTTATAACTAGGCGATTCAATTGGTATATGATAAAATTCAAGATAAAATGGCACAATGTAAAATTGAAAATAAAAAGTTACTAAAAAATATAGAAACTCTTGTTAATCAAAATACGTCTCTTAAGGAATCTTTGTTTTATGAAAAAGATAAAGTTTCTTCATTTTCTTTGAAAGTGGAAAATTTAACTAAAGAAAAAACAGATTTGGAATTATTAAATAAACAATCTGTAGAAAAAATTAAAAAACTTAAAAATGAACTAAAAGCTTTACTTGTAATACAAGAACAAAAAGATAAAGAATATAATGAAATGAAAGCTAATTTAGAAACTGAGATAAGTTCTCATAAGAATACAAGAACTCAGTTAGATGCTCTGAAACAAGAAAATACAAGTAATAATGTTTTATCTTTAGAAGTTGAAAATTATGAGGTATGTAAAAGTAATTAAGAATATACAATTATAATAATTATATGTTATAATATTTTGTTAGTTTTTAAACATAACATTTTGAAAGATATGTAAGTATTATTCGTATAATGTAGACATGTTTATTACAACAGATTTGAAATATTTTTATATTTTAAAACTTTTTAGAAAAGTATTAAAGAAATGAAAACTAAATGTATTGAAGAATCATCCAAACGAGAAATTATAGAAAAAGCTATAGAAAAACATTTGGAACAAATAGTAGTGTTAAATGCTCAAATATCCGAACTACAAGATGATAATTTAGAAAGGAAAAAAGAAATAAAAGATATACAACAAAAATATGAATATGAAAAAATTAATAATAAAAAATGTGAAGATAAAGTAAATCATATGCAAACAAAAATAAATGATCTAATTTACCAATTAAAAGCATTAGAAGAGGAAAAAAAAGATTTATCAGAACAACTGGAAAAACTTGTAACTGAAAAAAATGAAATTATAATTGAAAGCAATGCTGACAAAGAAAACAGTAACAAACTTGTAAGTATTAAAAATAAAAATAAATTTAAAAAATTATTTTATATTACTTATTTAATTATTGCAGGTTAAAGAGTTAACTTTAGAAGTTGCAAAACTGAAAGAGTTACAGGAGCAAAGTAAACAGGAAACAGAAACTTTGCGACAGGAATTTGAAGGTTACAAATTAAGAGCACAAAGTGTTTTGAGAACAAAGGAAAGTAGTAAAATAGGAGGCAATAAAGGAAGAAATATTATTGAATTAGAAGAAGAATTGGAGCATGCAAAATTTCAAAATGATATTTTAAAAGAAAAATTTGAAAACTACAGGTTCATTTTATAATAATTATACTATACATTTTAATAAATTAATATGAATTGAAGATATAAGGGTAATTTTTTTATTGCTATTGCAATATAAATGTAATTTTTTCAGACAAAGGGTAGAATCATTAACAAATGATCTTACTTTAATGAAAGAAGAAAAAGATCATGCATTTGAAATTCGAAAAGAGTTAAATGACAAATTAACAACTTTAAGGCAAGAATATAGGTTACTAATGGAACAAAATAAATCACAAGAAATGAAAATTCAACAAATGCATGTTGAACAGAAGAAGGAAATTGAACAATTACATAATCGATACAAGGTTAAGGAATTATTATTCTCTTGCTTATACTAACTAAAATAAATCAGTAATTATTTGCTGATCAGTAATTGTAAATTTATTTTTGCAGGCTGAACTAAATGAAATAAAAGAACAGCATCAAAGCGAATTATTAAAAGTTAAATCTGAATATGAAAAAACTGTGCTAAATAATTCTCCAAAGAACGAATCATCTCATTCTAGTCAAGACAAACTAATTGAAATAAATTTAGAATCAAACTTATTTTCTCGAATTCATGCGCCTTTGGTAGAACGTGAAGAATGCGAGGTATTTAGTTGTTTAGTCTTTTTAGTTTGTTTTTAATAAAACTTCTTAAGTTTGCCTGTAATTTTAGGGTTCTGAAAGCATCGATTCTTACTCACAATTAGCAATAAGTGATGAAAGATACCGACGACATTCACTTATGCCATTAGATGAATTGTTAAATTCCTCTGATGATTATGATAGTAATGAAAGAAAAACTTTGCCATCAAAAATCACTAGACAAGAGATTGAAGTTTTTGAACATCGAATTAAACATCTCACGGTTTTGTTAGCTGATGCTGAACGTGATATTGCCAAATTAACCCAACAAAATGAACTTTTAAAGGAAGATATTCGTAGACAGCAACGTAGTGCTGAGAGAGAAGAACATGCGAACAATTTTGAATATCTAAAAAATGTTGTTTTTAAGGTAATTTAATTTAATAAAATTTAAGTACAAATTTATTATATCGATATAAAAACTATCTATTTTATATCATAATTAAAAGATAACTTTATGTGCACTTTTAACTGCTTATTTTAAAACAAAAACTAAATTTTTCTATCTTTATAATTATAAGGTATTACAATATAATAAAATGTTCTTATTTTTTAGTTTGTTACACTTAAAAATGGAGATGAACGAAGTCACTTAATTCCTGTACTTACTACAATTTTAAAATTAAGTCCAGAAGAAATTCACAAATTAAATGTTGTAGCTGGTGGTAAGTTCAATAAAAAGAAAACAACATTTTATTATGAATATTTTTTAAATATTTTTGCATTTCAGGAAAAAGTTGGATTCCAGGCATTCCAGGATGGCATCATTAAATCCAGTAAATAATTAATTAAATTGTTTATATGCTAATCAAATGAAATATTTGTATTTTGATATATATGTAAAAAGGAAAAATAAAATAGATATATAATAAATATAATACAATAATATGTAAAGAACAACAAATAAAAATAATGGTAGTATAATATTATTATGAATAATATTTACAGTATGCTATACAGTGAAAATATATTTTTATTGTATTTTTATGTGTATAATAAGCACTCTAATGGTTTAAAATTAAAATTGTAAATATAAAACAAAAGAAAAATAACGTGAAGTCAATTGTCATTATTTAAAAAATTTAGTTATTTAACACAATTACTGTGGAACATACGATTTCTTCAAATCAATTAATATCATCACTTAAAAATGTTATTTAATAAATTTTGCGTTAATCCTGCTTTAAAACAATTTGTACGATATCATTATTACAATTTTAGTTGTACACCAGCGTTAAATAAAAATGTAACTCCTATGGTAAATATATTTGTATATCTGAATCTATAAAATTAAAGCTGTTATTGATAAACAAAACCTTAATTTAAGGTTGATACTGAAGTTCAGCAAGTAAAGGACATATCAAATCAATATTTATTTTATAATTTTTCCCTTGAATGTTACTCTTGTATTTTTGACGGCCATATTCAGTTTTGCTCGTAAATTACGATTTTACCGAAAATTGAATATGCTTGTGAAACTACAAAAATATACATAACGACAATATAATATAACAAGAACAAATTAAACAAAAATTATACATGCATTTGTTTAAATATTAGTTTGATATGTCAGTTATTTAAGCGGCTTCAGTATAATCTGTAACAACAGTTTAGCTTTACAAGTAATGAGTTATTATTAGAAATTTAGTTTGAATCATTTTAATTTACTTGATTAATAAAATACAAATTATATTATATTACATTTCAGAAAAAAATTGCTTATGGTATCATGGTTGCATTCACAGTTTGGGGACCGCCATTTTATTGTTTAACATATTTAAAACGTGAAGATGGAGAAGAAGATGAATAAATTCTCATAGTTATAGAAAACACATTTATAACTAAAGTAAAAGCTTAATGTTTAAAATAAACGTATGAAAAGTTTCAATGTTTCTTATTTTAATATTATTAATAGTTATGTTTATTATCTAATTATTTAATTCATTTAATATTATAAATTTTAATTGAAATTAGAATGATTTAAATTGTATAACAAAGTATTATTTTTACTATATGTATATTATATATATATGTATAAAACAATAGAAATAAGTGAAAAAATACCACATACTTTTATTATCAGTTTGAGATAACAAAAATTTTGTAGAATCATAAGTTGGTAAAGGAGACTGCATTAAAATGAAATTTGATTGAAAAGTTACTTTAGATGGAGCCGACTACACAATTCGAAATCTGTTTAATATTTTATATATTTGATCCTTTCAAATTTTACATTGCCAGCTTTTTTTTTTAAATGTAAATACAAGATAAATAGCAGTTAGTTTTCATACAAATACCGAGTTTCTATTTCAAATGTATTAAAATTAAAGTAATCAAATGCAATAATTAAATAGTTTATATTATTATATTAAAAAAAAATAATAACTTATTCATAGATATAATGTATAAATAAGTTATAAATTATTTGGTAAATTATATATTCAATTTACTTTGTACAATTGTTATTTGTAGAACATACTTTTAATCCAGAGTTAAATTTATTTTAATTTTAAACTAATCAGAAATATATACTAAATATAATAATTATCTAATATAAAACAAAAATAGTGTATTTGTTTAAATCTTATAAATTATCGTTTCAAGTTAGATTTGTGTCCATTTTAAATTAAAAATTAAATTTAAATGATATAAATTGTATTTCATTTTAAATACTATAGTATAATATGAAACAATTAATATAATACAATTAAAAACATTAAGATTTAAATTGTAAAACTAAATACAAATAACTATGAATTTCTATTTCTTTTTTTAAATTGAACTTGATAGTTTTTCTGTTTTCTGGGATGTACTGAAACATCAACAATTAGTTTATATATTAATTAAAACTACAAGCACATATAAAATTGTACATAAATCGTTTTGTTATACATTCTCTTAATTTTAATATTAATAATTTTAAAAAAATATTCCATTATTATAGATTAGTTTAAATTCTATATCTTTTCGTATTGTATTTTGTAACTACCAACGAACTTTAATTGGAATTTCCCAAATAGGAACAATTTCTAATGCTCAAGTGATACTTGAATAAATTTATTGTCTATTGGTGTAGTTATCGACAAATAGTTCGTCCTCATTAGATATTAAACATTATTTAAATACATTATAAAATTAACTTAACTCATTAACTAAAACTAACTTATCTAATAACTTATAATACAGCATATTGCAAATAGTAATTTAATGACCTTATTCTTCATGTTTTTCATTTATAATAAAATGTACTTTTCGAAAGCAATTTATATACATCCGCAAATCCACAGTAAAATAAATTGGTATAAATTGTATACATGCACAATTTATGAAAAATATGTTTGTAGCATTTCTTTCATTAAAATAAATGAATTAAATATTATTTCATCATTATATGAAACAATCTGATGATTTTTATTGTAGGAAAATTTTACTGCACGCGCAGTTAATTACCCATGTTTAATCAGATTAAAATAATTATTTGCATTATTGAGAGAGAGAGAGAGAGAGAGAGAAAAAAAGACATTTTCTAGTAATAAATTATCTTCCCATATCGTACTCCATTTCCCAATCTTATTTACCCGGAAAACAAAAAGAGGCGGACGGAAAGATATTTTATGTAAGTCTTTTTCAGAATCACTAGATTCCTCGGTCCAAAACTCATATCCAACTTAGAATAAACGCAGCAAGAGAATACTACAGAGCAGATTCGCAACCGAGAGTAGTCTGCAAGAATTTATTCCCGAGCATGATTCCCCTCTGATTCGTTTTATGGCAGTAGTTTCGTTGAATTAGGACGTAATAAGCTAGCTGGTATTTGCCTTGCAAACATCCAATGCCTATTTCGCATTGTCTCATCACCTTATCTCAGAAATAATTCATATGATGAAATACGACAAGGGCATCATTTGAATGAAAAAGTCCGAAATGAAATTTTCGTCTCTTTTCTCTATATCTTCGTCCTGGAAGAAACAGCGAGAGCTATTTCCTTGGCGCACTTTGTAAATTGAAATTCGGAAAATTGATAATTCATCCCAAAAGTGATGCGGACTGAAGTACGAGGGTTAAAGTGGACTCGCGAATGATACACCAGGGGTTGCGGGATTATCATGGATTTACACAGCAAAACTTCAACACGATTAATCAATTTTTCGACAACTCTGTTTTGAGCCCACATATGGTCTAAATCTCTTTTATTCGAGATAATAATTTTAAATACAAAGCTTTTAGAAATTGGTTTTATTCAATGTAGAGAATTGATAATCCTGTTTTCTTAAACTGGTTTTACTGTTTATACACAGGAATTTTTTATTAAATATTATGAAATGAAACGAAAATATTATGGCATTATGATTCAGAACTATCTTCTACATATTTCATAAAAATATAATCATTTATTCATGTTTAAATTTAATGGTCTGGAAAATATTGTAATTGAATTAAGTCACATTGACATCTGAAATAATGTGTTATGATTTTGATTATGCGATTCCCCTAAGTCCTGAAGGGATAGTGTAAGGGTGTAAAGAACCAGGATGGTTAAACAAGTGCATGACGATTGAAGGGTTGCAAAACTTTAATACTGGTTCTGTGGGAGGGATCAAGAAACAGATCATCAAATTCCAATAAAAAAACTGGTGTCACATATGTTCGCAGATGTACATATGCGTTCAATCGTATGATAATTGTAAGATAATCTTGTTAGGATAAAGAACCTTATTTATTCGCTAAGCAGGCGGCTTTATTTTAAATGAAAGAGAGATATTATTTTTTTTTCCTTATATTAATAAAATAATCTTTTAATTTGTATAA
>JABFOX010000409.1:0-17140 GCA_022817665.1 Axea sp. ZL-2020
ATAATAATAATAATAATTGCTCAACACATGCTTCCCTTAAATATATTGAGTTCGAATTGTTACATTCATTAACATACACACGCACCATATGTCAATAATAAATGTTAATGCAAGCCGTCAGCAGCAGTAATTTTCATTTGTATTGAAATCAAAAGCAAAGCAACTATTCTACTATCGGAAACATATCGCTTCTTAAACTTTCCTTGACATTCAGTGCAACGCTTTGCGTTACGATTGGCTACTTTGCAATACTGATTTTTTGTTTAAACGAATTATGATATAAAACTATTTAATCGTTATATAATTATATCGGTTTGGTTTCCATCAATGTACGGATTTCCAGCATTTGCATGTAATTCACACTAACTAACGTTTATCGCGCTGTTGAAATTAATTTGCTTTAGAACCGCAGATTTGTGTAAACTAATTATTCTTCAAAATGCTTTGAGTGTTGTTTAAAACTCTGACTAGTATTGTAGAGAATTTAGGAATTTCTGCAGCTTCCGCTTTGAGTTAATTGCAACATTCTTACATAATTCAGATTTAAAATGGATGAATTAAACGTAAGACGGATTGTAAATTTAAAGTGTCGAAAGAAAGTACAGTTGTCAGCAATTGTAATGCATTGATGATGCAATACAACTTTTACGGTCGTGGCGAAAAATCAATTTTATTATCAAAATCATTAATCATTATTTTGATTTTCACCTAATTCATTCAAAAACAGCAATTACTGCAGTTGTGTGACACTGTAATATAATCGTGAACGAAGAAAGTTTTGTACGAAATAAATTTACACGGATGATTGAAACCTAGAATTTTTTTGCTAAAACGAGGATTTGACTTGATCATCGATGGAGTGATCATGACGACGGAATATCGATACTTCCAGTGGAAGAGTCTGTAATATTATACGGCAATATTTCCAGGAAATCAGATTTCAGCACAACATGACCACTGACAATCTTGTAAACAGAAGACATAAAGTGCACGAAGGAAGCCTAACGGAGTAATTGTTCAGGCATTAGATTCCTGTGTCTGACACAATACGAGAATTAAGTTCCACCTACGTGGCTCGTGAAAATATCAGTTAGGAATGGTTAGTTGTATAACATTTTTTGAAACAGAAACCGTTAATATCGCTGCATTATGGCGCTTTTGAATAACACTGGCACAAGATGTAATTGATGATTACAATGAAATCAACCGACTTTGTCTCAACGGAACAGAGAATCTTGTTTAATTAAGGGGTATAGTTTGCATCGTACTCTGTATGAAAGTTCGTTTCGCATTTGAAGCGTGATACGAAGCAGAAGCAATACGAATTTTTTTTTTTTTGCAAATAAATATATTATGTATAAAGAGTTGTCGAAAGTATCGTTAAATGCGTTATTTCCATTGTTCGTCATAAAACTGTAATAACACTGCTTTCAATTCAGCCTTGAAAGAGAAATTACTTATTTAAAATGTTGCGGCTACGAAGGAAACAAAAGTCAGTGGCGCGGTCTAAAATTTGCTTATAAATATTTGAATATTTATAATGAAATTTGATCTCACTCAGAATAAAAATAAAAGTACTTCTGTATTACGAAGCATACTTAAAATGTGTCGTTGTCGCAGTGTTACGTATTTTCACTGTTTGAAAATATGTAACCTAGTTTTTATTGTACAACATTTATTAAATTATTATCATATAAAGAAACATTATAAAGGTATATTTATGTATCCGGATGAGTTCAAAGCATTTCCACAGAGATTCACTCATTGATTTTTAATGCACGTCAAGAAAACGGGGAAAGAAGTTGGGGAAAGAAGTTGGAAAAAGAAAATGGAAAAAGTGCGGTTGTTTCCTGAAGAAAGCAATTAGCTCCTTTATTACCGCGACATCGAGAATGTGCTGCGTTTGACAAGAGAAATGATACAGAAAATGGTTTTTCCTTTTTTTCGATAAATCTTCGGATAAATCTTCGGATTAATCTGAAGCAAACAAAAAATTCGGAAAAGTTCCAAATTCATCGCAATTTTCTAAAAAGTTTCGGAAAAAAGTTTAGAAAGCTATTAGTCACAATTTCAAAAGAAAATCTGAATATTTTATACTTTTCAATTCTATAGTTGAACAGAAGTACGAAAATATCCGAAATTTGCCTACAGTTTTGGAAAGATTCAGATAATTTGGATTACAATTCTGGACCTAAAAACGTCAGCCTCGGTTTAGGTCCCAAACTCAGCTTTTTATTTAGGAGCTTTCAAAATAAGCTCCTTCTGATGCAATACAACTATGCCAGCGCTTAACCCACTCATTCATGCATTTTTCATAGGTTGATTGAGCGATGGCTTACA
The DNA here is from genome assembly GCA_022817665.1 of Axea sp. ZL-2020. Lineage (NCBI taxonomy): Eukaryota > Metazoa > Arthropoda > Insecta > Hymenoptera > Scelionidae > Axea > Axea sp. ZL-2020. Next base: position 2,341 of record JABFOX010000409.1, read on the forward strand.
GCTCTTTCAGCGAATTTTCTTTTATGACCTCGTGCTTTCAAAGCGCTTTCCCCGAAGTAGTAATTTTAACTTCGAAAAAAGTTGGGCCATATCAGGCGAATGCAGTAATTGTACAAGAACACGTTTTGCACCAAAAATATCACGTTATAAATGTATGTCCAATTTAAAAAAACTACCTCGATATGGACGAAGCGTGTTTTACATGTCTAACAAATGCTTTGGTATTATTAAAAATTATACATTTAATATTTCACCCATCAGTTTTACACTTTTTAATGATCATAAATAAAAATAACAGTCTGTTTTGTCCGTTTTTCCGTTTAATCCGCGAGAAAAGATCCAATTGAAATTTCCCATAATTGACGCTGCCCGTTGAACTTTTCGTTCAGTCACCAGTAACTTATAAAAGTTACGTTCTCCTTGTAAGACAACTCCTTAAAAATCATTTTGATTTTAAAACACCAGTTCTTTAATTTTGCCAATATTCTCGCCATTCGTGAGTGTGGCAATTCGATCAGAACAAGTTAAATCAATTACCTCTTTTCTACTCCCTTTGAACGCATTTAACTATTCATGTGCCTAAATTTTATACACGCATGATTCCCCGTACGTCTGCAACATTTTCAACGACTGGACATTTGTAATGAAACACAAAATTTCACACATCATCCTTGTTCAACTAATGTTCCCACTGCAAACATTACACTACGCAAAACTAAGATTAACGAAATCAACTATCGAGTGACAAACCACATATACTTCTTACGCAGAAGGTAAAAACTCCAACGGGTTAAACATTAATTCCCACTGCGAGTTATTCCCAAATAAAATTAATAAACAGACAGAACATTCCTGGACTCCCTATTCAGAGTCCAGACTTAAACTTTATTATTTTGCAGCACAATTTTTGTCTGCGTCCATTTTCGCGTCATTTTCCCAAGGAAATAATCGTAGATAGTTTGGTTTAACACCGTGCTCTTGGACGACGAAATTTAAAACGGATATTAAATGGACAAAGCAAACCGGTCGACATATAACCGGTCTCTTCTTTTGTAGCGAATTGAGGGATTTAAGTCTTTCTGCTTGAAGAATAAACACACAGTATAAGCTGTTAGAGTGTTCAATGAAATTTGTTCGGTGCCATGAAACATGGCGTCGCGCTTCGTGTATAATTGCGACGTATCATTTACACGAAAAAATTGTATGCGTTGAATATTAATGGTTTTGTTGAATTACGTTCAAATGAATATCAGCATTGTAAACAAGTGGCATAAACAAGGAGCTGGTAAACCTTTCTTTGAAACATCGCTTAGTGTGTTTATGTTTTTGTTATCCGTTTACTGTTTGAACGTCATTGTTTTTGTTTACAAACATTGACACTCTTATCTATAATGTCTGAAATACTAATAGCTTGTTAACTGTTGCACGAACACATTCTGTTGCAATATAACTTTGATATTAGATATAAACTTTTGGTTGATTACAAGCGTATTAATAAACATTGCAAATAATTGCTAAAGTACAATTTATCACGAACGGTATTTGTTGAACTTCTATACGAGCACGACTAATAACATTTGCCATACAGAAAGAAGTTTGTTAAACTTTGCGTTGTTTCATTTTAAAATGAAATCATGAAACTTTGCATGTAAAAAGCATTGTATAATTGCCTGTTTAACGTATGTGTGTGTGTGTTTATTTCGTGTGATAACAAATTGGGCATTTTTGGTTCTTTTAGCAATGTTGCAAACACAAATGTTCAGAATGAGTAACTACGTAGTGTAAATTTATAACCGCGAATTAAAATGTGTACCTTTGTATATCAATTTTTTATAAGTTATTAATTAAAACTGTCGAATGAATATAATGTAATGACTCGATGTATCAAAGACATATTTCTTGGATATTTTATAATATAATTATTTAATTAATTGACTCCAACGAGCGATGTTGCCACAACTCACAATTATTAATAAATCTGTTCAATTGCTCTAATAAGCGGTATTGTCACGAATATTAGTAATAAATTCGTTCGATTAATTAGTATAAATTAACAATTTGTATCTGTCTGTGAAATAGTCCTCGTGTGAGATCGTCAGTTTTATTTAATAAGTTAGGAAATAATCACGAAATAAATCTTGGACACTTATGATAAAAATAAAATTAATAAACGTTTCACTATTACATTCAGTAATTAAACACAATATTCAATGACAGAAGTATAATTGTATAACGAGGGATTATTATTAGGTAAAGCTTATGCTATTGGAATTGACTCGTTTCTTAACATGTACAATTATCTAAATAACAATCGTATTTAAAATTATTATATATATATAGATAGATATAATTCCAATGCTATTGGAAATAACTCGTTTCTTAACATGTACAATTATCTAAATAACAATCGTATTTAAAATTACTTGATCCTAGTTAGTTAAATTAACTAAGCAGGAATTACTGATGCTCGGATTACTTTGATGCATTTTGAATTAATGTTAAACGCAAATCAAAATTAATTCTTTTATTTTTATATTTTAATAACACTGCCATGCTGACAAGTCCCACAGAATACTTTTCTATCATGATCGAGTTAAAGTAGACATTTTGACAGAATAATTTCAAACAATTGCTTTGGGCGAAAAATTCGCGTGGTTGAGTTACATCCAAGAAAACTAACGTTTGCCTATAATTTATGCAAAAGTAAGATTAAGTTAATAAAGAGACATGTTCAGATTCATTTTAATTTCAATGTAATTTAAACAACGTATTGCTTTTCAAATATTTGCAATGCAGGAATGAACATTTCACGTTGTGGCACAGCCTGAACGAAATTTATTCACGACCTACTTGAGAATGTTCAAAAAACACATTCGTCTTTAACGGATAATAGCGTACGAATTTCAAAAATCATCAACATAATGAAATTGATTAAAAAGATAAGACATTGTACCGTACGTCATGCCGGTGACGTGTGATAAACGATAAAAAATTGTGAAGTTGATGTTTATGAAAATTTCATGTGCGAGAGATTCTGTTCCGGCATTACTACTACGTTTGTTATTTAACGTTTTATATAAGATACTTCGATTAATGACTAGAAGTACTGTTGTTCACCGTGAATCATAATGTCGTTCCGTTGACTCATGTAAATGCTTCCGACTGGTAGATGTTATGCGTGTCGTATAAGAGGGCAATTTCATTATAATTTTGAACTGTTGTGTCCAAAATGTAGATTTCTGAAAGCTACGCCGGGACTTTTAATTCGAATGAAGTGCAATGAATTATGATTGAAGAGTCATTGTGTATAAATAATTTATTTGGATTTGGAAAATTAATTTCGTTAAAAGGCGATAGTAAATCGTAATAAATAAATACTTTAATGGTAAAGTCGTAATTTTTGCCACCTGATTTTTGCACTTCCATGTTTGAAAATGAATTTCTGTGGATCTTGTCAACAAGTATTTAATTTGCGTAATCGTAATTGTATTATTTCATTAATATTATTATTACCGTTGTATGATTAATTGCTTAAATAAATGTTAGTAATACGAACTGTATAAACTGAAATCACCGTACAGCAAAGGAATCAGAGGAATTGAGCGTACCTCATGACAGCAATGGTATCGTATGAGGAAGACATGAAGCATGCAAAGTGCATGCCTTCAGCATGCGTTCTGCATTGTTTAAGTTAATCTTATACCGTTGAATTAACGCAATAATATATGTGCACACATACATATATATATACTTATAATAATTTTATATGAAGTTCGTTTACACTAATTTGATGGCGCATTGAGTCCAAACAAATTCCAAATTAAATATTCAAACACCGCCTTTTCACGATACAATTCTTGCACAAAACATTATAGTAAAAAAATCTGTATAATCAATACTTGAATTCGACAGAAATTTATTTCATTCTTAGCGTTTCAATTTCATAAGTATCTTTAATCAATTTGTCTAAAAAAGGATTTTTTAAAGTAAAAAAATGTATAACAGCACGATAACTACTCTTTGACATTTATCACTTTTGCTAAGAACATTCATAAAATGAAAAAAGTTGCCAACATTACAAATAAATTACAACTTTTAGTTGCTGATATAAAAATAGTACGAAAATTGTTCAGGCATCAAATCTGTAACTGTAATAGCTATGAAAAGTTGCTGCAAATAAGTTGCAACGTTTGCAACTTTGTTACAGCGAATAAAAAATTGTTGATACGGCTGTAATATTTTTCTCCGTGTATACAAATACGAATGCACTTATTAAAATACTTTTTTATCGTTGAAGATTAAACATTTTTAGAAATTAAATACTTTTGATACCATGTTAGAATTAAGAAATGTAACCTTTGCGAACAGTGAAATAAGAATGGTAATGGAAGACAATTTCCTATAGAGCAAAATGATCAGTGGGTGATTTGTCTTAGAGCCAAAAAGATCGTTGGAAAATAATTTACATAGAAAAAGAAAAAATGTTATTTTTAATATTCATTTGATTTTTACAACTTTGTGTTAACTAATTTGTTAAACAACGTAAATAATTTTATTATTTTATAACTATTCATTTTTGTTTACTCACAGAATGTAACGCCAACTGGAAACTACACAAATTAAACAATATCTATTTTTTGGATTTAAATCTATACATATATTTTTTTACTTTAAAGTTATACATTAAAATTAAAATTGAAAATGCGTTGTGTAACAAAATCGCACCATTATTAAATATATTGAATTTTTCCAAATTCAAAATGTATGAACATGAAAAAGTACAGAAGGGGCAGCTTTCTAATGACGATAAAGTTAAATTATAATAGAGAAAACCAACGATAAAATTTGTTGATTATTATTTATAAAATATATACATGCTTTCATTCGAGTGTACACTTTTTTAAATAAATTAATAAATAAAATTTAGAAACTATTATAAAAGCAATATAGTTAATAGCAAATGCAATATTATATCTGATATTAATTTTTAGTTATTATAATTTGGGTTGAATCTGATTGGCACAAAGTTTTATAAGAAACAATATATTATGTTAAATCATACGTTAATCTTAATTTCAGATGTAACATGTAATAATTTTACACGCGCTATTTCCAAAATCGAATAATATTAGATGGAAAGTAAGATTTAATACAAGTCTGACATAACATCTTGCTTTAAACAGGGTCATATCAAATCTTATGTAAGATTGAATATAAATCTTACATAAGATTTGATATGACTTTTTAATTAGGAATAACAACAATAATTATAAGCAATAAGTAAAATAATTTATACGTAAAAACATTATAATTTTAGATTAATAAAATTTAATACACAATTATTCAGATTCGAACGAGCATTGCAAATAAAATGTCATAATGACAAAATTAAATACATGAATAATAAACAAAAAGTAAATAAGAAACCAGTACCAATACGCTTATGATTATTTGAAATCTTCTGAAGCCAATGCTGATGATCATAAATTTGTAGAGATTTAGATATAAATTATCATACAACAATTTCTTATTTTTAAATAAGATTAATTCAAGATTTTCTAAATAATTATTCTTTTTTTTAATTTATTTATTATTTCTTTTTATTTTATATGTACTACAAGATTTTTCAGGAATTTAAATAATTACCACTTTCACTTTTCGAAAAACTGTTGTTAATTGCAAACAAATATTAAACAACGAAGATTGATATTTTATTGAAAATCATAAGGACTCGGAAGATTAGCAACTTAAGAAAAGTGTGTTTGTGTGTTGCTAAGAATCTAACTCACGATTTACTTGATATCAATATGCTAAAAATTGTTATTACATTAAACTGCCTGCCTATTTTCATAACATTTCATATAAAGGTTCTGCAATAAATTTCTAAAAATTGATTGATAAACCATGTACAAGATATTCTACGAAATCATACGATCGCATCAAATCTATACAAAATGTACAGCACATCAAGGCTCTAGTAGTTCAGCAATGTAACTTTTTTCATTAGAAATTTGCTGTTCCTATAAATCTTGATTGATTCCCAATAAAACTACCCTAATTAATTTACTATTAATTACTCCTTCGCATTACTCAATTTTCACGAGAAATCATAAATAAGACATTACAAATTATACACTCATGAATAATACACTTACAAACTATAAATCAGCTTATGAAATTTCATTGCTTTCCAATGAAAAAAAATTCTTTCAAACTTCTAGGTTTTCATTACAGATTAACTTTTTTGTCATAAATTCCGATAAGCTTCTGATAAATTTATGCACGTAAGAAATGTCCAACATTTTCGTACGCATACAAAATATGTTTAAAACGTTTAAAAATATTATTGCATTAAAAAAGCTTGAACTATTGCTTAAATTATATTAAACTCATTATACAGCAATTTTAATACATATTTTTTCACGACGTTGCAATGCAATATGATTGCTATATTCAAGTTTCATTTCAAAAATAAACCAACACTGTATAACTGATTGCACATGTTACGTGCATGAAACGGGCGACAAAAATTGCCCCGAAACTTCGTCAAAAATTAATTGACGTTAAAAGTTTAATATAAGAACCTGTTAAAGGTTAAAAAAGCTTGTTCAAACAAATGTCTTTTAACACATTCAGTTTTTCACGTATTTAATTTCAAAAATTTATTATGCATTCGTGTTCCTTTGTTAACCTCGTTGCATGATACATTGTACCATTGTAACTCCAATTTAACACTACCGCACATGTACACAATTCTCCTGTACACCATCAAATAAATAACTAGTCGTCAAACATTCATATCATTGCAGAGATAGTGCTTATAAATACATTATAACGCATAAGGAAACGCGACCGGCAGATGAATAGTTATAAAGGACTTAGTTTTGATAAATTTATAATATCATAAATATTTCCCTTACGAGTGATTTCTATTCACACTGCCACTTATTAATTATTTTGCGTTACTGTTGAAAGAGAAACGTTGAATTTACCAGCAATTGCAAGCTTTTTCTAAACGTATTAATACGTGGAGTAAATTATTTAAAAGAAACAAACTGATTGATTAATTTACACGAATTCATTACTTTATTCAAATGCGTCTTCCCATAGAAATTTATATTGCAACTGAAAGCATTCAAGTTAGTATTTTTCATCGCAGATATGAAATAAAATGAAACCGTTCTTCGTTTTTTCAGCAATTTATTAAAGTTAAAAAAATGTTATTTCGAAATATTCTTAATGGCACTTTCTACAGAAAAATTTGAAAATTTTTTCCAAAATTCCTTTCATTTGATTTTACAAAAGAGCAATATTCAAAAATAGCTCACTACTTTTTCAATGCGATAAATCAATTTAATACTTAATTTATATTTTATATAATAATAATAATATTAATAATAATAATAATAATAATAATAATAATAATAATAATAATAACAATAATTTATATCTTATAATTTAATATTAAATGGTAAGATCTTTTGTAATACAAATAACGTAGAATTAAACTTTTACGTAAATGAAGATTTATAGTTTGACAGATTAATGATAGCAGTTTCAGAAACTATTTCTATGATGTCAAATCAAAGTTGTCTTAAATTTTGTAACGAAAATTAATTAACCATAAACAATGGTTTATTGCTCTCAATAATTCATAGTATTATAATGACATACATTAAATATCTTCGAATCAATTTTATTAAACGTATGAACGAAATAAAGATTACGAATATTTATCACAAAAAATGCAAATTTGCTTCAATTTAAATAGAACAAGCAACACAAAATATATACAATTGTTGGATACTAAAGCACAAATATATTTAGAGTGCAAAAAATGCTAATTCGGAATAATTCAATCAATAAATTTTTTTTTACATTATTAATATTCTCCATCGTGAGTATAAACTTGTCTAAATAAATCATTGCATTAATGAACACGATTAACATGGCGAATGCAAATAGATCAATTCCTCAACTGCGTTTAACATCTATTGAAAGTATTTAATTGCAATAAAATATTCATCATGAAACATCATAATAACATACAAATTTTAACAATCACTTTAAATATTTAAACGCGGCGATCAAATTTTGATAAAAAAAACCTGGAAACGCATTCAAATCATCTTAACGAGGTATACATTTTTTAGAAGGAAAAGGAGTAGTAACTCGGGTAAGTTTAATTATAATTATCCGTTTCATTACAATTAATTATATTTTACACGACTAATAACAATTTTCATACAATTCAAAACCATAAATAACTAACTAAAGCCGATCAAAGGAAAGATTTATTTATTCGTTGAATATAAGCTTTCATGTAAAAACGTATTGTTCATAACCAGGGAAAATTATATTTTCGGTAAAGTTTACTTGCAATCATAAAATATTTATTTCTATAACGCGTTCCTGGTCATGACAATTTGATATCTTCTTCTTTAAATACTAAGATGACCCTCTACTTGGAATAACCAAATTTTGTATTGCTCGCCGATCAGGAATTAATTTTTTGTTCAGTTTAATTTCCACCTAGCCAAATTTCATATAGTTCAACCATTAGCATTGGTCCTAAATTTTGTTCCACGACGTTAAAAGTATTGCTTTTCGTTAAATATTAATAAGTATATAAACTAATTCCATAAAAGGATAATTTCAATTATATAATTCAATTTAGTTTACTGTCAACAATTATTTCAACGCTTTAACATTACTGGGCGTCGAGAACATACAATTATGTAACGTTTATAAAATCTGAAAAATTTCATTAGACAATATTCTACAATTGTTTCTCGTGCTAATGCAGAGATTGCAAAAACGCAGGCTCCAATATTAAAGTGTCTTCGTACAAGCACAATTATCTCATTTTTCACAACATACATTAATTAACAAATTTTAGGATGAATATCGCGAACCAATCATATTACCGGATATTCAAACCCGAGTGAAAGCAATTGTCTTCGTAGCTCTTGTGGTAATATGGCAATCTACTCAATTTATTTAATTAAAGAACTATCCGAGCCTTGAAATATCTGACTGAAATGTTAATTAAAAAAGATGCGAATTAAAAAATATTAGAAAAAGGAGCCAATTCGTATCGCAAATCACTGAGTAAAAATCAGACGAATTATTAAGTTACAATCAAACAAGTCTAAATTGTTCTATCCAATCGTGTTGTTTCGTGTTGTTTGATAAAAATACTTGGCAGATTGGTAGACGTCACTAAAAAAAGTGGAATCTTGAAGTTAAGCGACATTTATGCAGCTGACGCCATATTAGTATAATTGGTGTATTTTCTATAGACTAAAATTAGAACTCAGCGAATTCCCACAGTGCACAAGATCTGTCACTTTTTAACTTCACAAAAATTAAAGACGAATACTATGTCAAGGTGTAAGACACACCTCAAAGAATCTCATCTAATTTGGTCAAAGTAGAGTTAATAATTTCTTTGCAGCTAAACATATAATTAATTGAATTAGTAGTTAAGACAATTATGCAAATGGATAAGAAGATCATGCCTCGTCGTGCCAAACGCATGGGCATGCTAAACTGCAGTGGTTTTATTTTTATTTATTTTCTTTTTTTGTTCACATTACATTTTTTTATATATTTTATGATAAAATTATAAGTATTCAGTAGTTTCATGATTAAATTAATAGCAATTTCACAGCACATTTAATGGTTCGCCCATTTCCATAATTTAAATGTTTGTTGACTTTGAAAGCACCTTAAATCTATTAAGAATAAGAACTTCAAACGACACGGTTATTATCGTTATTCTTCCCACGTTTGTATACAAAAAAAAGTATATTCATAACAATTACAACAAGATCACCATATATTAAAGATTTTACAAACACACCAAACGTACACCTACGCGGTTGCTATCTCACGATAAAATGTGAGATTAAACAAAATTGTAGAAACGCCGAAAAAACGTAATTTCGCTTCACAAAGAGGCGTCTCGGGGAAAAATTTAATCTAATCAACGTTTTGCATAATCGCGCCACAAGACACATTCGTCCTTGCGATTACACCGGGATACGTAATCGATCGTAACACGCGTCTGTCGTGTTTTGCCAACAACTATCTTCGTTCAACGATTTTTAATTGATTCAGTTTGAATTGATTATTCATCACGGTCTTGTATTTTGTTGTAGGACAAAAATATTTTTGAAAAAGACCAACAACCTGGGATCGAAAGGTCAAATAATAAAATAATATATAAAAAGAAAGTATCTATTGAATGGTTTAAGGTTTCTTCGCATTGCTAGTTAAACCGGTCATTAAAAAGCGGATAATTAATACATTTTAATTATTGAATATATAGTTTAATATAATAAAATGCTTCAAACTAATTATATTGATTCATAGTATGATACACATATCCAACTAATTTACGTAATCCTTTTCAAGTCTGGAACAATTTCATTATTATTACTTTATTTGTTTTTATTTGTTAATGAAACAAAATTTTTGAAAAAAGTAAACTGGTTGAAACGTCATCTTTAAATTTGAGAAAGCAATAATAGAAAACATTTTTTTAAAAGAAAATAATTTTTTGAAGAAATTTATTAAAGATCCATGTTTGGTAATAAAATGAATTAAATTAAAAATACTAATTAGATTTATTGAGCAACATAAAATTAACGGATATATTTTACACGTTTTTGTGATATCTACGTATGACCCTGATCTGATCAGCGCATGAATTTCATCTAATCAGAGTCATATATTTGCGAAAATAAATTCGATTAAATTTCTGTGTGCTCATTGCCTCTTTTAAAACACGACCTGTATTTATTTATTCAACTATTGACATAAGCCAATCTTGAATTAATTTACACAAAACAAGGATAAATAAAATTGTTTGACTCGTGGAAGTAATGTACCAACAAGCCTTATTCTTCGTGATTCTTCTTGACTTCTATTTCTTTTCAGTTTTCTCCAAATTTCTTTATCAGTCTTTTTAGTTGTACATAATTTTTACTACATATACATTTCAATAATTTATTGCGCGTTCCTCGCCTACGTAAGTTTTAAGCTTTTACCGCGTTGTGTTAATTTTATTTTATTTCTTTGCGTTTGTTTGTTGTATTTGTTAATGTAATGTGCTGTAGTTAAGGGACAATTTTGCATGAAACCATAAATCTTTATTACATATACATATGTAAAAAATAGAATATATATTATTATGAATGTTTACGTATAATCTTATATTTTTTTTATCGATAAATTTTAATAAGAATTTAATTTAAATTTATTAGTATTATCTCAATTTTCGGATCGTTTACCGACCCATTTTCAAAAATCTACAAGTATAGTACATCACATCTTTTGTCATTTTGTAAATTTAATAAACTTTTTTTTAAACAAAAGTATATATCACTATTGTTAAATTTTAATATTATCCTAATACTAATTGATATGTGTTAACAATAACTAATTGATTAATGTTGCGTCATCATTTATACAGAGGTTGTTTACAATAATTATTGTTCTTATTTTGAACATGAAAATAATTATTATTTTTTATAATCTAATTCTTTTTATAATGATCGCAACTTTGTCTTCAGTTTGAACAACTGTCTTTTTCTCCCATCAAATCAGTTTGTTCAACCTTTACACATGTTTACATGTTTATACAATTTTACATCTTTACAACTGTTTTGTCTACTGCACTGATTATGTCCCTATTTTTGGATGTGGCCTCCGCACCAATCAGAATTCAGGCTTGCTCTGATTGGTACTTTTGTCCACACCAATGCGTTACGATTTAATTTGATTCAAGTAATAAGAGTTAATTTACTCTTAATAGTAAATTGTAACTAGAAAATTAAATCAGCCCAGAAAAAAAGTCAGTGTGAATGAAAGAAACATGAGCAACAATTTGCAGTATTAACAAATTTACTCAGTTTTAGGTAAATAATAAAATACAACACAATCGATAAACATTATTTTTGTGTCAAACGTTTGTTCCGTTGGTTAAGTCCAACTTCAAATTTAAACTGACATTTTTCTTCCAACACGCGCTCCGATAAATTAAAATTATTTATAACGTGCAAAATGACATTTAACATTTTATCTTGTCGACGTCGATGTTATATACTTTCATTTTGTCTATTAAATTACATTTGTGAACATTTATAGCGCAATAAAAATATATCGCTCGAATTGCACAAATGCAAATGACATTTGCGAAGCAAGTTCTTTTAAAGTGGCTTTTTGAAAAGAATGTTTATTTCATTGTTTCCTTGAAGAAATTACCTTTTTCGTGGTGCATTATTACACCAAGTCAAGATGGCGCGACTGGGAGAGTTTGACATTACTGGTTCAAAAGAAACTAGGTTCGTTTTAGGTCATATTCTTTTTACATTAATTTTCCACTATTTTGCTCCGCTTTCATCTCACTGTTAATGTAATTAATTAGTATGCTCTCCAGTAATAAAAGTACATTAATTGTTATTAAAAATGTCTAAATTACATTAGAAAATAATAACTGACTTCCTATCCAATAAATAGAATTAATAAATTATTATTTTTTACCGACCGATTTAACTGACAATTCGAGCGCTCAATAAAATAACATAATACTAAATCATTTCTTTAACTCATTTTTTAAAACGTGTTTCCTTTTACCAGGTGAATTTCTACATCTCAAATTGTCACATCATCCCAATTGTTTTTCAATTTTGGTTGTACGTTCTTTAATTCGCGTTGTCAATAGTCTTTTTCTTTGTCCAACGTAACACTTTTGTCAATCATTTACACATCACTTACTGTTCGGTGACTACTTTGACGATTCAAAACCCCTTCGTCAAATGTGTCCTGTCAGTTCGGAATCTGTTGGCCGAGGAAAGAAAAGAGACGTCGCTAACAGCAATTTCAGGTGTTTTGTAAATTTGCACCATTAAAGTCGTAATATTGATGCGTCGCATTAAAACAACATTGCGAGTGTAAACTAAAGTTGGCATTATTTACCAGCACAGCATTAATAAGCAACCTGTCAAAGTTATGTACATTTCAAACAATAATATACCGTAGCATATCGATTTTAGCAAATCCTATTTCAACATTTCGGACACCAGTACAACCTTGCAACGGTTGAAACGATGCCGAACGAAATATAAATTTCTGTCTGGGAATTTATCATACGTTGAGTCTGAAAGATAATTGATCAATCCAGTTTCTTTTATGTTCCGCATAAATCGATACTAAATAACGGACGCTAATGAACTAAACTTATATTTAATTGGCAAATACGATTACTTGATGGATCAATGCAGTTTCGCATTTTTACAATAAATTTTAATGCAGAGTTCAGTGGAATAACTTTGCACGTTACTTTAATCCCTCCGGTAATGAAGTTTGATAATTTTCGAAACTGCGCTATTGCTTTATAATCTGAAGCATTATTCAATAAAATTCGTTATATGTTAATAGATATGCGTACAAGTATAGGTAAACATACATGGCTGTATATTAATAATTGCCTCAAGGCCAATTTTGAACATTATAAGTCAATTAAACTTCGTCAATCTCTTTCCGAAGCAAAGCGTAACGTTCTTTTTAACATTATCGGTCATTTTTAATTCTTTGCTCTCGAGAAGTGATTCTCACCAAGATGTTCAAATACGGGTATTTGACGGACACTTGTTTTGTAAACAAACGAGTTGTTGCAAAATTACATTTAGTAATAAGATCATTTCAATTACCTGTGATTAACTGTTGGCGATCGGTGATTAAAATTTAAAATATAAAATTAATCTCGAAATTCGAGTGAAATTCAAGTTAAAAGCACACGTGCAACTACAGTGAATTGCTGTGCGCGTGCGCGTGAACAGTGAAGAGATAGGCGCACGCGCAACACCAACGAAGTGATGTGCGCAAGCGCCCAGTTCGAAAAATGTATAAAAGCCAGCGTAATGCTCTTAGTAATTAATTAGAAGTAGATAATTCAAGAATTAATTAGGTCGAATTGGTTGTCTAATTAATGCGAATAGTGGAGCGATTTCGATTTAGTGTAAGATTTTACGGTCGGAGATAAATTCGGTGTGAAGGTTTTTTCTGAGGAACTCTTTTGTGAATTTAGTCTTTATTTCTTCCTCGGTTAAAAGGTTTACTTTATTTTTCAATTCTACCAACCAAAATCTTCAGTTCTTCCAATTCTTTCAATTCTTGTGCAGCCAAAATTGTGGATAAAAGTGGCCATCAGTGAAGGGTTATGAAAATTTTGAAATATAACTGATATTGAACCAATATGAAAAATCGATCCTTAAATTTTGATTAATAACGTGAATATTCGATTGCTTCAGTTATTAATTTAATCATTTTTGACCGATTTAGCTGACAGGCTATCGTTAAAGGAAAGTTAATGCAACTCTTTTTTATTTCATTAGTCAGATCTTCAATTTTTTGATTTGACGTTTTGACCACAGGTTGTGGGCCCTTATCAAAAATTCTATAAACGAAAACGTTTATGTACATTTCGGAAACTGAAAACTAAAACGGAAAAAAACTTTTCTTCTCTAACCAGACGTGTTTATATTTTTCATTTTAATTCTTATTTCCATTTACGAATCAAGAACACGTAATTGCATTAAAAAAAGAAACGAAACACTTAAAAGACGTATTCAATTATAAAATAATTTTGCGATGAAATATTTCTTTTAAAACAAAACACTTATTTTTCTCGCAGACTTTTTTCTTTCCTAACGACTCTTTTTTGGTCTCCTTTTTTTCTATTGAAAAAGCAGTTTCGTACCGCCAACTCTGAATCTTAAAGCAATAGGCCGCA
>JABFOX010000410.1:0-17139 GCA_022817665.1 Axea sp. ZL-2020
TGGTCATTAAATTGTTCATATATAATACTAATAAAAATTTTTTTTTCAACTAAACTATTTTTAAAATATAAGCGTCATATAGTTTATTAACCGTGAAAATAAAAGTATTACATGTCGTTATTGTTAACATTAAAACAATAATTCATAAAAGTCAAAACACAAAATTTATTGTCTACGTGAATCCATATAGAATGTTCAGAACAACGACGAAAGTAATGAAATTGAGAAAATGAAAACAGAGCTTGAATGTAATTTGTTAAGAATAATAACAAATGAAAACAAGTGGAATTATTTGAACTTTAAAAATTAATATTAACAGTAGTATTCAGTTTATAATTTCATACAAATTAGTTTAAAAATATATTATAAAGTATAAGATTGGCAAATAAAGCTATACTATTTAAAATTCTATAAACTTCTGATTTGAAATTAATAAAATTATGTATTAAAAATATTATATATAAATGCAAATTTAGAAAAACAAATATCTATATTTCATTCAAATATAAGTGAGCTAATTTTTGAGCTGAATTATAATTTATTACACGCTATTTGCATTCTTAATTTAAAAGCATCTCAATGGAATATTTACGTTATTGTCAGAAATATAGATACTATTTTAATGTAGAAGTAAATTAATAATATTGTAGTTCTACTTATAAAGAACCAATGCCCGTTTCATTTTTATTTCGTTAAATGTAACGAGAAAATGCAGTTATTGTATTCTCTTCAGTAAACTAACGAAAACTATAATTTGTTTTTGCTTGAACGAAATATCCAGATACGCAATGTTGTTACATTAAAAATAACGGGGAACTACGATAGTTTCGTTTTTTAATTTAATTATTTTTAACGCAATATCTATATTCATTCAATTATATCTTTTTTGCAATTTTTATATTTCTATATATTTCTGAATTATTTATGAAATAATATTGAAACATTTTTCTCGAAAAATATCTTACAAAATGAAATGTATTATTTTAACAAAATAAAATGTATATTACATTTATAACATTATTTATTGCAAATATGATATTAAGTTATGAAGTAGGCAATTTACATGTTGGGAATATATTTACTATTCAGCTTTGTTTTGTTTATAATACAATTTAACAGCATAATGACAAACTTTAAAACAAGTAGAATTGATATAATAAATTATTACTTTAGTATATTTATTTATGAACTTTAATGAGCAATAAAGTTTTATACTCTAAAATTTTAATAATAATTAAATTGCGTTCTAAACAATGAGATTTAATCGAAGAGCGTTTACAGTATATTTCTATGGATTTAATAGTAAGAATATAAAATTTAACCACATTTGCTCCACAATTGGTACAGTTAAATAAGAGAAGTTTTGTTAATACTCATCGAATAATGTAGTCAGATTTAACTTTTTACTGTAGACCGTTAAAATGTTACCGTCAATAATACATTTATGAAATTTATGAAATATTTATGAAATGCAAATTTTAATAATATTCTAACTAATGAATTTTCACATTTTCAACAATTTTTTCTCATTTTTATACTAAAAACTAAACTATAAGTATAATAATAATAATTGGTAATTGTGTAGAACTATTATCTCTTTTAACTAACGGGTTTTTTTTTAATCGATGTGTTTTTCAACGCTGTTGACGAATCTGAATGAACTTTGCGACGCTTTTTATCCGTTCTCGAGATATTCGAGCTTATTAGTCCCAGATATGCAGCATTCAAAGTACATTAAATTCTTCACAATAGTGAATAGTGGTACATTTAATCGATGCAGTTTTTACTGCTAAATATAAATCTGAAAGATTTTTTCAAAAATTTTGATCCGTTCGCAATATATGCGCGATTTTGTGTAAACGATAAACCCCTGCATATAGACAACAAGGATCAAGACTTAATGTGCGATAACTTTGTTAGTTTTGTTAGTTTCTTTAATTTTTTTAGTTTCTTTAGTTTTGTTAGTTTTTTTAGTTTTGTGAGTTGTGTTTGAGTTTTATATTTTATTAAAATTAACAAAAGTAGCGTATCTTTGCATATTTTAATATGTAATATAAAATTAAAAAATGTATAGTTCGTTTATTTTTTAAAAATAAACTAGCAAAACTAACAAAGTTATCGTTTACACATAATCTCGAATATCTCGCAAACGGTGAAAGATTTTTTCCAAAAATCTTTCAGGTTTATAATTATCATTAAAAACTGCATCGAATGCTCCTACATTCGCCCTGCATGTACCATCACAATAGAAGAATTTGATGTTCCCGGATGCTAAATATCTGGTACAAATAAGATCGAGTATCTAGAGAACGGATAAAAAGCGCCGCAATATTCTTTCGCATTCGTCAACAGCGTTGAAAATCACGTTGATTTCATATTTCGAAACCCTATTTGGCGGGGGGTCGTAGTAATAAATTACTAGGTACACAATTACCTAGTAATTTTACATTTATAAATATATAGTAGACCTCAAACTACATATTAAACAGTTTAATATTTAAATAAAATTAAAGGTAAGCTTTCATATATGTATATACATTATAATCAAATTAATTTTACTTATATAAACAATTTTGTTTTAGCTATTTCCAGATGAATTTTAGATAACGTTAAATATTTCTAGAAAAAAATCTTTTTAGAACAATTACGAGCATCTGTTAAATATCTACACATTAAGTATAAAAATTCATACCATAATTTCTATACTTATATTGCTGTCATTTAAAATCGAATGAACTTTGTGTTAAAATACAAAACATCTATTTCTTTCCCATTTTTTTCTTGTAATTGAATAATCATAACTTTGTCAAAGCGAATTCGTTTTCAAATCTCCTACACAAAATTTTTAAATTAAAAAAGTTTCTTTGAAATTTCAGTTTTAAAAAAGTTTTAACTCTAAATATTGAAAATTATGGATATAGTTACATTTCCGTCATCTCTTTAAACAGATTTCACACAAAAGCTATAAAATGGTATTTCTAACTTGAGGAAATAAAATAAAATAACCGCAACTTGAATAAAAAACTACTTTACATTTCTTTTTTACATTATGATGTGATATATACATTCAATTTAAGTTAAATTATTACACTGTAATTAAATCTTACAAAAGAAGATACTGTTTTATGGTTACACATGTACATTTTTCCATATTTTAAATAGAAACATTTAAGCTATTAAAACGTACCATGGTGTAAAAAAGATAATATTTTTTAGCATCACCTTTTTTGTCATTTCTTTTTGCTTCTTCCCTAATCTATTTTCTTTTCTTTTTTTCCTTTATTATTTTTTATTTCGTTCTTTCTCTGCTCTTCCTTCTTTCTTTTGTTGTTTTTTTTTCTTGTTCTTGAATTCAATTGTACGAGAGTTTACATTTTATAATACTCTTTGCAATTCCTTTCACAGGCAATATCAATAAACATCAATAAAATGAATCACGTTTTAGTGGAAAACTGAAAATCATAATACAAAGTTTATTATCCAACTATTAATTCATACTTGTCTCCTAATCATTTGAAAAAAAATTTTGTCTGTATCTGAAATGTAAAGTATTTCTATTTTTCATAATTTTATTTCTGAAATGTTTATATTAAAGTAAAAATAATAAAATATAATAATACAAGTAGAGAACTGAAGTTCGTTTAATTTCATGTTTTTATTTTACTAAATTTTCTTTATAATAAGTATAATTTATAAATGAAATAAAATTAACCTCTACAATTTTTCAACATTGCGAGTTAAAATGGTATTAAAATTGCAATTTTAACGTGTTGCATTTATCAGTGTATAAAAATTGAAAAGTACAATTTGTTTTTTGTTTTTTTTTTTTTCAAAACATAGATCATTCAATTCACTGCCTCAAATTATATAGGTCGCACATAAAGTTACAGAAACTTCATATGGTTAATAATTTTTCAGTTCACGTTATTCTTAAAACCTTCTAGATTTTATTTCAAAAAAACATTCATTTTAGAAAACTGTTTTCTTCTATACTTGATAGAAACTGTGATTACATAATTTTCTTCGTTTGTCTAAATTCATGTTCCAAATTAATATTTTTAAATTAAAAAGATCAACCTTCGTTCCAAACCAATAATTTTTTTCAAAATGTTTATACTAGCTTAACATAACTTATTAAAATGTTGTATAACGAATTCATTAAAAATATTAGACTATCAGTAAATATTTAGAATAAGTTCAATTAAAAATAAATCGACAAAGTCATAATTAATTCATCAAACAATTAAAAATACGAAATTATATTTATAAAAGTGTATCAGCATCAAAATAGCATTAATATCATTGAACTAAAATTAATATAAATTAAATCGTATTGCATAATCATTAAAAAGCGCATCGATATAAAGTATTTGTCATCAAATATTTGATTCTGTCTTCTATTAAAATTACATTGTTTGACATATTATCGCTCCCCAGCACAAGTCGGACTATTTAATTGCACAAATACACTGAGAAAACTGAAGTTTAAAGCGTCCTACTGTAGTGGTAAAGCATACCACTATAATGGTAAATCGCTCCACTTTAGTGGTTTGGAAAACCTCTACAGTAATATTACATTATATACTTTATCACTTAGTTTTGCTATTATAACAAATAACTGTACATACGTATGAATAATTAAAATGAAATATAATTTAACATTATTATGAGCAACGTTGAAAAAGATGTTTCAACTTTACTGTTCAGATTTAAAAGATGTAATAATAACTTAAACCGAAAATTTTGTTTTCAAGGATTTAATTTTTAATGAGTAGCATTCATAAGGATTGGAAGTACAAAAAAGGAACATATAACGTGCATTAAATGTTAGTCAGAGTGTTTCAAATTAAATTATTTATTTACATTATCAGGGTATATTACACACAAAAAAATACAAATAAGTAAGGAAAGGATAGAGGATTAATAAAGATCCACGTATTCACGAAATTGTATAAATACCTATTTTCAAAATGGGCGTTTTCATGCATTCGGAATACTGAATAAATGTGTTTAACTATAGCAAACCAAACGTGAAAATAGAACAACACAAAATTTCATTACGTAAAAAATGTAATTTTCATAACGAAATATCTTTCTGTTAAATCCAGAGTTAACCCGGTGTTGCATTAGTGCAACAGACTCACCACGTCTCTTTTTACTGAAATAAAATATTACTTTCTCAAAGCTGTTCTCCTTCGCATTTAAATTATAATAGAAAAATAGTTCATTTAATTAAATTAATATGCATATATATTTTGTTTGTATTTTTTACTACATGTTTGTTATAGTTTTTGGAACATCAATTATCACAAATGATTAATGAAAAATATAATAACTAAACATCAATCATTTATGATTCAGAAACAAAATGTAATATCCTAAAAATAGAAATATAACAATAACTTACACATATTCAGTATATATTATTATTGCTACATCCACATATATAATTGCAGCTGCATCCATTTTAATTATTTAAGAAGCAGAAAAGCACAAATAACTTCACTTCGTCAGTAACACAAGCTATAAAAAGCACTCTCTTTTGTTCCTCCAATATTATATAAATCCAAATGTCCTTCCTTTACTAAGGAATAATGTCTTGATATTCACACTATTTGAATGTCTTGTGTAAACAGAAAATCATGTATTTTTCACGTGTACATATTCCTCATGATCCGTACTTATTACACCTTAATTTGTTAAATAAATTATATGCATTATGAGCATCAAGTTTCATAATTGATCATATCAACAAAACCGTTGCGTTTGCGCCAAATACTTAAAATGTCTTAACTGTGAAACAGTTATTTCCTACATCGTTAAATATCAGTTATTAAACTTGATGGTTCTAATTGGATTATTTGAGATATTTTAGAAAATCTAAAATATTTCAAATAATATGATAAAATAACATTCCATTCATTATTTTATCATAATTGTACATATTTATATAGGTATCATATACTTAAATACGTACAACATTTTTCATCAGTGCGATCCGCCAAGCTTGGATTAACAGCGTCGCCACGTGAAGGCGCTTGGTCGGTCTTGGGCTAGACTTTTTCTCAAAGAGAGTACATATTAAATTATTTATCAAAACCTTTGTAAAATTTTTATTAGTAATAACAAAATGATATAATTAATAATAAATTAATATTCATCATTAATACAATATTGGTTTAGTCAAATTAATTGAATTTATCAATCACTTAATTATTTTTTAGCGTTCAATTGATTAAATCGTTTCACAATTTAATTTAATTAGTCGGTTAAATTAATTTCAAGTGCATCATTTATACAAAAATACACTCTTCTAGTTACTCGCCAAACTTTTACATCTTTCAAAATATAATCTTATGATTTTAAATCTATTTAGTCACTTGACATATTGATGAGATTGTCACATAAAAAGATCTTAATTTTACTGCGCAAAAGAAATATATAAGAGAAGTAAATTTGTCTAAACCCGTGTGTGATAAAAAGTCATTCGCCCCTGTTGACAATTAAGCCAACTTGAACTCGTCATGCGGCGATTTAACGAACCGTGTGCCAAAAGCATGACGAGCGGAATAATCTATGTCCAGAAATCTTTCATCTCAACTTCTTAATATATGAGATCAGCATGTATCACGTTAAAGTACGATTTAATATTTCTGTGACTATTTTCCGCATCCTGATCTCGTGATTCAATTTAATCGAACAAAACATAGTTATTCCCGCCATTTAAATATATTATTAAATATATCATTTATGTGTATTATTAATTAAATAATTTTTATTAATTAGATCTTTAACCATTAATTTAATTTACTTTGTTTGTCTTTTCTGTTTATTTCTTTATTTATTTATGTATTAAATTATTTTTGGAGACCGTTCAATAGCATTAACAAACACTAAGAATCAAAAGCATGCATAATTTACATTTCAAGTAGTGCGGGATGCAAAATAAACCAGAAATAAAACGAATAAATCGTGCATTGTCAATATAAAGCAGTAATAACTTGATTAGCATTGATTTATCATGAAGCCAATGTTATCATCTTTAACTTTAACTCTAAGTTAATTTGATTAATTTAAAGTTAATTCACTGTTTAATCAACAAATATCTCTTTCCCAACAAGCGTTACATCATGTGGAATAACTAAAGTTTCCAGAGTAACAATTTAACCAATTTAGTGTACAGATCGAAGTTAAATCAGACAACCATAATCTCTTTTTCATAGTTGATCACGTATTCTTCTCTATTCATCCAAAACATTTCTTGGACTTCCTGTTATCTGAAAAACACAATACCTGCTTTTAATGAGCATCGTATGAAAATCAAACTTTAAAAAATACAAAATATCATTGAAATGCTAATTATTGATTAAAAATGAAATTATTAAGAAAGAAAAAATCAATCAAAAAATATTCTGAACTAATGATTATTGGAAGAATACGTTTGAAAAGTTATATCTTCGTGAGTAATATTTATATTATCTTAATATTTGAGTATGGATTTATTTTAAAAACGCATTATTTTCTTGAGAGAGCAGCATTATTGAATCGATATTGATTTAATTTTAATCTCTTCATTCAATAAATATTGATCCGACAACATTTTTATTAATTCAAATCTAATTTTTGTGTTGAAAGTTTCATTAAATCGGTATTAATTTAACACGACTATTTTCTTTGAACAAATATTGATCTGAAATAACACGGAAAAATCAGATAAATTGAAATATTATCAACTTTTTGTCGACGATTCAATACTTATTTAATATTGCATATCGGTATAACGTTAGTCTTATATTTGTTTGTTATATATTATAGCAAAAGTATGGCATCATCATCAATGTTAATTTAATATTAACAACTTAGTAATGACATAACATCAATACAAAATTTTAACGCAGAAGTTGGTATTAAAAATTACTGATGCTATGTTCAAACATATAATAAATAGCTTTCAGTTTTGATAAATAAAATAATTTCTCTGTCAAATCAATGGCTTTTCAATGCATAAAGATATAAAAAATAATATTATTATTAGTATATGATCCCATATTATTCATATATGTCGGATCGATAAATTTTTATAACAATTGAATATAATTTCAATATAAAATCTAACCATGGAAACAATGTTACACAGATTTTGTGCAAATATTGAATCGATATTGAGCCATCGATGTCAAATCGATATCATCCGAGGAGACATTCAGACACCGATTCAAATTGATTTGATGTTTCCGCGATATATAATTCGCATTACATCAGTGAAAATGTCAATATCGAATCAACATTGATTCAATAATCGCGTTCCCTTAAGGTATTTACACAATAATGATTTATGAAATGTGAATGACTAAAATTGCAGTTTTAATTGCACGCGTGTATGATACAATTTTTATTTATTTTAACAATGAAAGAATAAGTTATTTAGCCAAAAATTTAAAATACGAAGAAAAGAACTTCTTCGGATAACTTTGCATGAAATAAAATATGAAAATAATGCAGAATGTTCTCAAGATTATTCATAAATGAAAACAGGAAAAATCTGTATTCTAACATATTTTTACCCAAGATAAAATTTCTGTACACAAATTCTTCGCTAATTTAAGTTTTTTATTATATCAATTTTATAAAAAAGAAAAATTGCAAAAATTTTCATATTAAAAAATTGATTGAAATATTTTATTCGAAAACTTCTTTTACATTTATTAATTCTAAAAAAAAAAAAAAAAAAAAAAAATAGAATACTCATTTCGCAGAATACAATTACAAAGTACTTTTTCCGAATACGCGAAATGATTTGGTGAACACAAATTTTGGTTATCAGACGAATATGAATTGAACTGTTGAATGTCGCTTATTAAAACGCAATTATTACAGAAAGTTATTGTTTCACAAAAGTCGATTAATTTGAACAAAAAACAGCAGCAGGAAATTGACCTAATTCTAAACATCGTTGCAACATTTGTGCACCATGCGGGAATATGAACCTATTTTGTTGCAATCGCCCCGAATGAAATAATTCAATACCGACACAATTGGCAGGACATGCAAAACAAATTTCGCATAAGACCAAACTTTGATTTCCTGTATTGTGCACGTTCAAGTATTCAGACGTATAATTGATTCCTATTGCGAACGAAACCAATGAACTTTCTTGTCACACCGTAATTAAAAGTTTGCTATAAAACGACTTTTAAAAATCAGCTCTAAAAGCGCGATTAATTATAAGATAAAATGAATTATGCAGAATTTAATTTTATAAGTAAATTTGATCAAATCCTTCCTATAAATTAAATTCCCCTTCCCTTTTATTAAAGTAATTTAATTATGATTATGAAATGGAATTATTTTAATTATAGAAGATATTGTATTTATGTTTAATTAATTTATAACTAAGCTATAGCATGTAAATCGCATGCATGAACAACTTTACGCATTCGATAGCTCCTCTAAAGTCCTGGAGGCCTGAAGGAATAATTATGGAGGATACTGTACAATATAAGGGGGCTCTGAACTCAAAATTGATTAAATGTCTAAAAAGAATTATTTCGTACGTCGTATTTTTTAAGAACATTTACTCACATGTTTCTTATCGTTGTATAATATCGCATCATTTAAATACGTAAAAATCTAAAGTAAAATACGTAAATTCTCTCACATCAATTTAATTATAATTTTAATGTCAAACTTAGTTATTTTTACAAATTATTTTCATTCCGTTTGTAATCTTCAATTATTGTTCTACACTTTTTTAAAATCCAGTTTAATGACGAGCAAGAAACAATGCATGAAATAACTAACAAATAAGCAAACTATAATTAAAAAAGCAAAAACTTGACAAAAATATTGTGGGTAAATTGTACTCCTCATCCATGGATTTTAATTACTGCTTATTATATATGCTTTTGATCTGATTTTACTTTAGTTTTTACAATCAAATAAAATTCTAGTTTTCAATATTCATTAGCGAATTACACACAACAAATGTGCATGTAATTTTAGAAATGGTAAAATAAACTTTACTATGCTCAAATAAAAGTCACATAAAAATCCGCATATAAAAATGTCTAACAAAACATTCAACGAATAATTGAGTGCGACGAGAAAACTTGTACAAGTTCCACAATATTTTTAACTGTCTTTGCTATCATATATATATCCATATTTGTTAACACGCAAAACAAAAAATTTATTGATTAAAAGATTATCGAGCGACAATGTTTATTGCTGAATCTGTAATTCGTGCTCAGAAATCAATCTCGGATGCCTTTCAATGTATCAATGTATTATAAACTTATAAAATTATAATCACATGCGTTGCAAAACATTCTTGGTTTATATAAACAAAAATCAACAATAAATCCATTATTTGAGTTGTTGTTTCGTACTAAAAGTGTTCTGTTCTTGACGATTTTATATGTATTTACTTTACCCATCGAACGTTTCAAAAATGTTGAAAAACTCTTGTTACTAAACAAATATCAAATAAAACGTAAAAAATGAATGATTTAATGTTAGTTGTAAAACGCGATTACAGTTAAAAGATACAAGATAAAAATATAGTGCAATGAATTTCATAGAACAAAACCTATGTATCAACTTCGAATTAAAAATAAAAACAATAAATTATTCCGCAAACGAATCTTTTACTGCAGATGAACATCTGTACTTCTCGTAATCTGAGCTTTACGTTTAAATAAGCGGTCAAACTAATCGCATTAATTATCCCATTTTAAAGCGAATGACTTTCATTATTAAATAATCTGCAAACTTTATTAAATAACTGTACATCAAAAGAAGTTAAATAAATGAATTGTCTTTCTTAAACGTTGAATGTAAAAGGAATTAATAAAGAATTGTACAAGTCCTAAAAATCAACATAATCTGAGAAAAAACAATTGAGAGGAAGAGAGCGAAAGAAAAAATTGCGAATTATGAAATGATCGAGGAAAAAAAATTACACTTAGCTGGACATTTAATAATGTAAAAATTCTTGTGTCAAATCGAGTCGAAATAAAAGACTTTATATATATTTATAAAGGTAACTAGAAAACTAGAAAAGCGAGTCGTAAACGAGCGAAGCACGCGCTAAATTGAATACATTTAACGCGACCTCATTTGCATAATTAATAAACATAATTCCAGCAAACTTTATCAAAGAATTAAATTACTGGTGAAAATTGTGGAATACGGTATTATTACGTTATTAACTGAAGCATGCGTGAGTCTAAATGACTGTGATATGCGTAAAATTGCAAACAAATTACAAATTTCAGGTACAGTTAGTAACATATTTAAAAAGCTACACATTTTACAGTCCACTTTTACTCAAAATAAATCAGCGTGTAAAATATTCAAATGAGCATTTAATATTTTGAATGTTTTATTCATCAACGATAAAATGATCACTAAGCATTAAAGTGTTTTGTGTGCAATACTGTAATCGTGAAATACAATTTAATAACATGTTCTTTTCATTCTTACAAACCTTTGAAAAAGTAATTAGTTTTCTCAGAATGTCGAGATAATGCAACAAAAAGCCGAAAAATTGTTAAAAATGGATCAAAACAGCGATTTCTCGGGGTTATTCAGTTCTCTTGACATTTAAAAATGAAAGGATTAAATTTCGTCGGGAAATTTCTTTAACAAATAAATTCAATTTTGAAACATTGCGAGACTTTTGGAGAGAAATTGTCGGATATCAACGAAGATTTTCCAATATTTTCAGAAATATTTTCACAGTTTTGAAGATTCTTTTTTCTTCCAAAATAAACACTATGTTTTATATTAAATTAAATTATTTTATATAGATTTTCAATATAACAAATATTGTTAATTTTACTATGTCGATTATTGACCTTAATATAATTAACTTGTCAATTCAGCTTTCTCAATGTACGGGTAATTAAATCATTATATGCTGTATATAATTTTGAAATTAAAATATAGCACTTCGTACTTTCATTTGCCATAAAACATGTTAATTTGCATGAACGTTTTAGCCTCGTAGCATTTTGTAAATTAAAAAAGTTGATAAAACTAATGAACATGAATTTCGACTGTGAACAAAAGCCGTAAACTTGAATAAAGACGCAAAACTTGTTTCGAATGTAAAAGATTAAATAATTCTGTTTAAACAAACTTCAGCTCTAATTTCCCTAGTTTGTATTATAATCGAAACTGAATTATTCACGCAAGGTCGAGCACTGAACTTAAACTTCGAAGTTGCCAAATTTCAAAACAAATGCATGGAAGACATCGCGTTAAAAATTAAAACGAAGCGTCGTCGGAAAAGTGACTTACAATGAAAGCAGGACGCGTCTTGTTGCACTAATTTCAAAATCAAATGAAGCCTCTTAACTGCATAATTTCAGTATAATTGAAGTGAAACGTCGTTA
This sequence comes from Axea sp. ZL-2020, assembly GCA_022817665.1. Classification (NCBI taxonomy): domain Eukaryota; kingdom Metazoa; phylum Arthropoda; class Insecta; order Hymenoptera; family Scelionidae; genus Axea; species Axea sp. ZL-2020. The sequence goes on from JABFOX010000410.1 coordinate 12,399, forward strand.
GTGGAGCAATGAAAGATGTATTACTTCTGTCGTTGTTTCTTTGTATCGATTTTGCTATTTGTATTCCGCAGGAAAAGCCGAGAACACAAACCAGAGATAATCATCGTCGATTATCGATATTCATCTTCGGAATTCTAAATCAGACGGGTCGAATTGGAGGAAAAAAATTGCTCCTTCGAACGCGAACGCTTTGTCGGGACAAAGGGACGTGTATCGGAAAGGAATCGCTCCGGAATCGCTCCGGAATCGCGCGATTTGCAAGTGCAAAGCAAGCGAGCGATTTATATTAATAAATTCGGACGTGCTGTACAGCGTAGAACAAAATCAAAATGGATACTGAAAGTTCTAATTGAACATCATTGCACGCGTGTTTAGTCGTTCAACGAGCGGCTTCGTAACGCGTGATTAATCACAGACGCCTCGTACGACGCTAATTACAATTGGGCGCGAGGCAGGCGCCGAAAAGCTGACGGCGTTGCAAAAACGAATATTCGCGTGTAAAAAATAAACCCCTCGTTAACGACTCGGGGGATCAATAAAATACAGATGTTGGTAATTTATCCGTCGCTCCGTCGAGATTTAATTTCTCATCATTATGTAATTCGTCCTCGCGAACGAAATCGGATTCGCGATTCATTCGTGGCACTTGGTTGTTCGATTTTTGTTGGCAAAAAAGGCGAGTCTCCGCCGAGGCGCGTCGCTCGCGCAAATTTCAAACAAGCACCGTGTTATTTTCGATTTTGCAATTATCAAACGTTGATAAACTTTGCGCTCGCTGAAGAGTTACTTTTTTTGAAAACCGCAACGATCGTGAAAAAGATTGATGATTTCGCTTGTGCAGTGAGGCGCGAAAACATTTCAAGTTTGCGCACAAATGAAGGGTTTTCGCGTTTTTTGCTACGCTGACGACACGGAAGTAATTGGAGCACAATAATTATGTTTCGATAATCTTTAAAATTGGGGAACACGCGGGATAGAAAATTGATATTTATAGACGCGCGAAAGGCGTGCAAAAACGGGCGATACGATCACTCGTAGCGCGAAAAATAACGTTCGGGGAACGATCGACCAAAGCCGAGGAAAAGTGTTGAAAAACGATTGGGTTACTTACTCGTGCTCGAAGCGAGTTGTGCAAGGTAGCACGACTGATCGTACACTGACTGCTTCGCACCCCAGCATCAGCCCAGAACTCGCCACCCCTCGCGCCTTTCCCTTGTATTTACCCTTTATTTCGCAAATAGTCAAATTGCGGACGTCGTTCGCAAAATTTTCATCGAGCGCAAATCTCGACTGAGATTTACCGACGAAATCAACGAGCGTGGCGAGGAAAAAGGTCGGCGATTATCGTCGCGCTGTAGCCGTGAAGTTACGGCGGAAAATAAAATCAATAATGTAATAAAATGCAAAAATTTATTTCTCGCGTGCACGCGAGTAGTGGCGAGCGTTTCGCAGGCGAATACTGGAGAGCGTTTCGCAGGCGAGAAACGCGCCGCGGCTTTGATCCCGAGGGCCACGGCGTGTCCTTTTTTCACGTTCGACAGGTGTAATTCGTGTACGCATGCTTAATCAACGTGTATTGAAAAATGCACCAGTAGCTAGCCAGGCGTTACACGTCTGTAACAACAAAATATGTTTTTATACATTACTGATACGTGCTGTGTAAAAATAGTATTTGCGCGCAAACCGCTCAAATTTATTCACGCTCGATGCAAATGTGTTCCTTGTGCTGGATTTTCAGCATTGGAAAATCTCAATCGCAAAGTTTTCATCGTGAAAAATTGAATTCGAATGCGAGTCGCTCCAATAAATCGGCGAATTAAATGTATTTGTGCTGAAAAAACAGATCTGTCAGCTGTTTTATTTTTTTCTGCTAGTAGGATTGAGTACCCGATATAAACCTCCCAACTGCGAAAAAACATTCGGATCTTTTATTCTCAAGTTAATTGCACAAGTAGACAGATTTTTTCCACGCTTTCTCCTAGAATATTCATCAATCTTGTCGCTCTGAGTTGCGCTATAAACACAAAATAGAAAAGGTGATAAATCCTTTTTTGAGTTTTTTTATTTTCTTTTTATTTTTTTTTTTTTTTTTTTTTTTTTTTTTTTATATACTTTGTAATTATAAACAAATTATCTGATTAAAAGCCAGTTTATAGTCGAAACAAATTTAATACCAGCAATTTCGTACGTTAAATTAAACTGAAAATAAATTTCTAAGCGTGATTTGTATTTTTAAAATTATCTAATAAATGGATGTTATCTTTAATTTAATTGCATCTACTCAGAAAAAACTATCAGTGTTGTTTGTTCCACTTCAGAAATTTAAATACATTTTTATATACCATTTTTAATGTAAATTAAGGTCTACTTAATTATTTTTCTTTTATATGGCATAACATAAATATACTATTACACATCTGTTGTACTTTTTTGTCTTCTCTAATTGTTTAATGATATTTCTTCAAGTAAAACATAAATCACTGATGATTTTTAATGCGGGTTTCCAAACTAAAAATGTCATACTGTACGGTAGAACATAAAAACCTTTTACCATTGAATTGATGACATAGTAGAAGTTATAATAGAAATTTTATGATCTACTTAAATAGATATGTTCTTTTTATAAATTATTATTATTAAAAGTTCATATATCATACAGTAATTTATCTTGATTTTTATTACAATTTTACAAGAATTTTAACATTTTCATGCATGTTTTTAGCGAACCGGGTATATTAAACTTAATGTTACAGCATGGTTTTGATTTTAATATTTTTATCAGTATTAATAGTTATCGAACATTTAAATAAATAAATTTGATATGTATGACATAATTTTATATCTTCTTTACGTACGAATTTATAATAAAATATACAATTTCGTGTTATATCTTTTTTATTTAAATAAAGTAATGTGAAATTGAAAGTCAAAAATATTGACTTCTAACTTTGATAGAATATCGAAATGTAATGTATTCAACGCAATACTATTCAAATTTCAAACGCAAAGTAATTCAGTTTACATCAAAATAAATCGGCCGTATAAAAGCAAAATGTTTGTATATCCATATTCTTCTATATAAATATTTATACGGTATTCCATAGGTGTTTTTAATGATTATTAAATATTTATCAAAACTGTTTTTTTTTTGTATTTATTAGCAATATATTTTTATATCATTTTAATCAATATATTTATACAAATTATGTTTGTTTAAATCTTTAACTCTAAAAATGTTACAATTTTATACTGAAATAACTTGACGTTTATTTTTAACTTAAAGAAAAAAAATATTGTAAAATAAGAAAAACTCTTTTCCGTATTATCGATTACTATTTTTTAAATTAATTTGAAGCAAGCTATTAAAAATTAAATGCTACACAAAAAAATACTGGAACCCACGATAGTTTAGAAGTACGGTAACTACTTAGTAGAAAATCGAAGTCGAGTTCCACTTCATACAAAGTCACAAAAGTTTTAATTAGTTAACTCGAAAGAATTTTCGAAATAAGATTTCCTCATTGTACTAATACCTTGTAAGACACGAACAGTTTATACTTTAAGAAAAACGAAAAATATGAAATATGAGAACATTTTTCTTACGCCAAAAATAATGATTAAATTATTCACTTAACGAATATTTATTTACTTTATTAAATTTGTGTTGATTACATATTTCGAAATAATTCACAGTATTAATTTGAAGTAAATAGATATTGTTTCAACAAGATTGGAACAAATATTGACTCGATTTAATTATCTCTTATTTATATTAAAATATATAATTTTTACTGATTGTCCATATTTTTAAATAAATATGTTATATTTTTGCACAAAAAGCTTTTGTTGGATTAAATTTCAGAATTTACTTGGACGATTTTTCATATGTTTCTCTGAAAAGTATGTACATGTGTACTTTTATCAGTTTTACTTATCTTATTCCCAAAGGTAATGGTCTTATAGAAGAAAAACTGCACTTTATTAAATGTTTATTTTTATACGTAGCTTTTTTGATGCACTGGTTTTTTTATTTTTTATTTTCTTAATTATTTTTCAATAAATAAAACACTTTCTTACGATCTAAATTAAATAAACATTTAAAGAATCCAGTTTCTGAATTGTACCTCTAAATAACGATATAATATAAAAGATGAAATTTATTTCCTATTCTTGTTACCTGTCCAATTTATTCTTTACGATTCATGAAAAACAACGTAATATTTTTAAGTAATTCATCAATCGAAACGTAAAACAGTACAATTTATTTGTTTCAAGTTTTTTTGGTGAAAAATATTCTTAATTAAAGCAATACCATTTACAAAAAAAAACAACTCCGATTTATCGCGTAACTAAATAAGATAAATAAAAACTCATACATTAGTACAGAATTCTCGCAAAACTAAAATGACACTCCACCCGATAGATTAAGCATGCGCTGAAATATACGATATACTTTTATATGTGAGTGACCTGATTTCTTTAAGAATTAGAAGGGATGACTTTAAGAAAAAATATAAATAAGTTTAATATTATGAATGATTGATCAATGAATGATCTCCTGATCAAAATTTTAATTACGATTGTATAAAATTTTTAAGTAAATATATTAACTGATTTCACATAATATTTTACATAATAATTTATATTGAAAAATGGAAAAATTATATTTCGTATTATCACAGCAATAAATCTAATATTATAACACAATGAAATATGTATAACAAAGTTTTTTAAAAACTGA
>JABFOX010000411.1:0-17132 GCA_022817665.1 Axea sp. ZL-2020
TAGTGCGAACTGTTACCTTGACAACGAGCATAAATTTGAAATTGTTTGATCGATAATTTACGAGATATCGATCAGTACAGCCATCTACCGAAAAAATAATGGATTTCTTTTTCCCCAACCTAATATTATTACAATTAATAATCATTTCAACCAGATTTGATAAATAAAGAAGAAATTTGATTGTATATTTATAATATGCGATCAATGAAAAATCTAAAACTAGAAATAATTAAATATGATTGACAATCTAGAGCAAAAATATAATCGAATGTAGTCGGAATTGTAATTAGAACATGATCAGAGATGATCATTTTATGTCCATTTTTATTCTAATGTAACCATACTTTTTATTCTTATACTTTCGTAAAAGCATGGTTAGGTTTAATAAAAGTAAATAAGTTGTAGTTATATATGCTCATATATAGTCATATCAAATTCATATTAGGTTTTGATCAGTTTTAATTAAACTCTGATTATCGTTTTGATTAAATTTTGATAGGACAAATAAGACCATGTATAATTAAAACTGATCGTCTTTATTAAACTTGATTAAATTTTTATAATGAAAATCCGTAAAAACATAAAATTATATTTGATAAAAAAAAAGTACTTAATATAACTTCATCCTAATCAGATTTAATTGAAAATTATCTAAATATGATAAAACAATGTAATTTTCATTTAAATGTATTCAAATAGCCATTATATTAATAATATATTCAACGTTATAGAATTCAGTGTCATTCAATTTAATAAAATTATGATTAAATTTGATGAAAAATGATGAATAATGATCAATCATATGATCTAGCTCTTTTTATTTGACAGTTGATCAATATAATAATTAGATTTTGATCAACGTTGATTAAAAGTTATTCGATCGAGCATTTCTACTTAAGATACCACAGACGAACTCATTGTTTAAGGATTCAAAAAGTATGCCTTCTCAAGAACAAGTTTTCTTAATCCATCACTGAATTACTTTATAACGAGACATTATTATTTCATTCTCGTTATAAAATCGAACACCGTATTACATCCACGCAGAACACTCGTTAACGCAGTGGATTCAATATTCCATATCGAATAAAACAGCATACAGATAGAGACAATTATGTTCATACCTTTTTAAGAGATACAAAAGGTTTTTAAGTACATTTTGAAAAAAAACTTTTTTTTAACTTGCATTCTCCAGTTATTAGCATTACGTTGAAAACATTCTCTGGCTGAATATAAACGCGCTAAAATATTCAGCAAAAGTTTGTAAAACGTTTAAAACTCGTCTACTAAAAGTTTATTTTGTGATTTGAAATGTTTTTGTTTCGTAACAAAGAAAAACACCATTTTTTGGTAAACCGGAAGCAGCTTGCGTGGTGAATTACCTCTTACAGAGGGCTATAAATTCTTGACTGAATAATTATGTTGTAGGAACTTTTGTAAAGCACATCTAAGTGGAACGGTGACTTAGCTGCCCTTTTAACATAATTGCGATAGCGATATTCTCAAATATTCACTTCATTCAAAGAGCTGCGCGCCGTTAATAACCAAACAGGCTTTTAATGGTGCGAGGATACGATTCGCATACCCGGTGTTCCTTGCGTTTTTTTTCTCTCGTTCTATTTGCAGGCACACGATGACTGGTAGACTAAGCGTTTATATTTCAGCTTTATTTATTTACGTTTATCTCTGCTTCGCTTTTAAGCGTAGCGCAACGTCACTTACCTTGATACTCGCGAGAAGAAGCATCAACAGGGCGGTAATAAAATGTGTACTTTTGCATCAACGATCGCTTTAACTGTGTACGTTACGCCATTCGTCTCGCGAGGAACATTCTGCATGAGCGTAGCGTTCTGCATTGCGATCGTCCGATACCGCTTTATAGAATCACTTATCTACGTCAAGTGTTCATTTTCAGAAACATCTATTGTCAGAAACGTATGGGCTGAAAATGATACGAGTCATGACATGTGTTAGTCCGGTGTGAATGTTAAGTGGATGGCGGTACGGGGTTTGTTCTTTTGTAGGTTCGAGCTACCAAACCTGCGAAAAAATTATCTTTATCTCAAGCCTGTAAAAAACGGATGTTTCTTTGCTGAGAGAAACTCGACGAAAAATTATTCTTGTGCATAATTTCATCGGTGCGTGTCGTCTGAAATCTGCATTTCGATTTCGAATTGACAGTGCGAACAAAATGTGCTGATATTTCTTTATATTTCACGTAAAATAAAAGGTTTCAATTTTGATAATTCGTTGTAAAGAATAATATATTGAATAAAACACTGATTAAAAACAGTTCGATTAAATTGAAATAAATTAGTAAAATTTCATATAACAGTAAAATAAACATAAATAATATAGTGATATTCATAAAAATTAAGCAACTTTCAAAACCAAATTTTGTATATTAATTATACTGATAAATAATTAAGTTATAATGTGAAGATGGTAACAAAAGTAACGGTATATTTATAGTGTATGTTATAATTTTAAATAGCACATTATAATTAAATAATAAATTTATCAGATTTTACGTAAACTAATAAAAAATTATAGTTGTACAAAATAACATTTGTTTGATTTAATAGTTGCTTGATTTTGAGTATTTATTGTTTATAAAAATGTATTTATAAATAATTACATTTTTTGATTATTCATCTTTTCCATTTGTCTTTTGAGAATTTATTTTTATGTCATTTACGTTTCATCTATTTGTAATTTGATCATGTTTTTTTGTTATTTACATTTTCATCGCTCGTGTATTTATCTTTTCATTACCATAAAAATACTTTGTAATATTAGGATTCTGATGATTCATCTTGTTATTTTTTATTTTTGTTTATCTTCATTAATTCAATTTCTGATCAGTTATCTGTCTTCATTAATTTTTGATAATTTATTTGATCATTTTATTAATTTGTTTCATGCATCCCTTGATTATTCATATTTTTGTTATTTAATTTTGGATTACTCAAATTATAATTTATATTATTATCGTTTAATTGTTGCTCATCTATATTCATGCTATTCATCTTTTTATTATATAATCTTTACCTATTAATAGGGATCATTTAACATTTATTTTATTTTATATTAATGATTTTCAATATTTATTTTTCATTATTTTTCAGTTATTTATCTTCTGGCCATTAATTTTGTTTCATTTACTTTTTCACCAATTAACTTTCGTCATTCAACTATTTATCGTTCATCATCACAGTTATCATTTTTTTACATTTATTTTCGATTCTTCATTTACTTTTATAATTCATCTTTATTTCCTATCACTGTTCATCATTAATATATTTATCATTCATTAGTTCATTTATCTTCAAATAATTAACTTTTTGTCATTTTGATTTTCATCACTTACTTAGATCATTATTTACCTCATGTCAACTGATCATTTAACTTTCGTCATTTTATCATTTAAATATTGGCTTTTCTATCATTTCCACTTTGATTATTTAAGTTTTCATTATTTATTTTTGAGTTTTAATTTTTTTCCGCTCGTTCGAACCTTCTTATCATTCGAAGTTTCTTCACTCACCGCGAAATAAGTTTGTCAGCGATGTGATGCAAAGTGCTGCTTGAGAAAATATCTTTTGAATAATTCGAAAATAATTTATGACGAAAATTAATTGCCGGACATTGACGTATCAATTTGCAATTGAAGGCTCGCTGAATTATGCACCCATTGTCTGTACTGGAATATAAAATCATACGAGGGCGCTAGTTCGTTTCGTAAAACTTTGAAATAACCACGAGAGTGCATAAAAGCGTTTTAATCCCGCAGCTAAATAATGACTAGTCGCTAATGGAAAGAAAACCGCGTTAATTATAAAGCACCGCGGGTCACGAGTAGATTCACCTACGTGCATACACGCGAAACTGGTTGTTCCGCTTTTGCTCGGTAAATAATCGCATATTTTTGAGACTCGTTACTATTCGATACCAATAAATCGTCGAGTCGTCTGTAAAATTCGTTTGTTCCTTCCAACGATCTAATGCAATTTGCAGAAGTAATCGGTGAAAACTGATCGGCGCGTTATTGATCACTTTATATTGATTATTTCCTGTGAATAATTTGGTACAAAAACTCCGGATGATCGGTATAAAATAATTGATGACAAATGATCTATGTGAAATATTCAATGTAAGTGATTAATGCCAAATAATCAATAAGTGATAATTGATAAGAAATGATAGATTGCGAATATTTTATAGGAATAACGAATATGACATCAAAAGAAATATGATGAATGAAAAAGCAATGAATTATCAATGAGGCATAATTGACTAGAATTCATAAATTAGACGTGATTGAAGAGAAGTAATGAAGTAGGATGATAAAGTCTCACGGTGTCTGCGGTTTGTGAGCAAAATGTGACCATTTTCAGGTTTCGGGCGATCTAAATGTACGAAGTGTAAAGAAAGTGTTCAAAGTGTAAAAGAAAACTCAAAGTGTAAAAAAAACTCGAAGTGTAAACTCAATTTAGATTTGAGTTAAACTTATTTCTTGGACTTGAAGTAAAACAAATTGAAAATACATTCCGTTACGTTAATTTTGTTCAGAATTATATCATTATTTTATGTGATAGATCAAGTTATTATTTCATTTTGCTCAAGTGGGCAAAAGTTATAAAATGTTCGAATCTTACTGAGTATTTTTTAAGAACATATTTACAAAAGGTCTTTAAAAATTAGAGGGAAGTGTAAATATTCGAAAAAGTTTGAACAAATATAAAAAAGATTGACTTCCGCTAAACAAAAGACAGCATTAAAATTATTAATCATCTCTCAAAATACAATATTTACATATTATTGTATAGCAAAGTGTGAGAAGTGGGTCGAATCCCACTGCAATTCTGTGGCAATTTTTTCATTTGTCATTAAAAAGCTCATATATTAATTTGTTAAGTTATTTAAATGGTAAAAAATTATTGTTGAATTAAAAAAAAAAATAATATCAAATCCATAATTCAATATTTTTATCCGAGTTAATATTAAAAACGTTTGTATAAAAATTCATATCATAACTGATATCATATGCAATATCAAATCGGGTATGTTTTGTTTTGTAATTTATACAAGAAGTTTTCACTGAAATTGTTATATAAAACTTAACATCTTAATTGAGATTAGATCTAATGTGATTAGATATCACATCTAATATCACTTTTAACTGTCAATTTTATGCAAGGAATTTTCGACCTTTTGCTCATCTGAAGCATGAATAAAATTATGTAAGATTTATCAAGATTTCATATTTAATCTAATGCACCCATTTCGGATCTTAGATTTGATATCAGTTAAGTTTTACTTAATTATTGTATTTTTTAATGCAATAAGATCAAAACTACATCATACGCGTGAATATCAAATCTGAGATCTGATATCAAATCAAAGGTACTTCAATGAAAAAATTTCATTCGTGTGAAATTTAATCCTTACAATTTGTTTATAATAACCTAATAATAGTAATTACCTAAGTGATTTAGGATAAGTATTAAAACTGTAAAGTCTTGGTTTTAAATACGAATATAATTTAACATATTGAACACATATAATTGGTATAAATTTTTTTTGTGCACTTTGAAAGCTAGAAATAATCTCTTCATTTCGAAGCGAAATTATCGAAGTACATTTTCATCCTACACGTTCAGCAGCACACTGGTAGCATATTGCTTATTGGTATAAAGACAAGAGCGAAACATCATTACTGCCTCTTGATTGCTTAGGTATTTCATTCTATTTAAGAATAAACGATAAGGAGTAATAAATGGTAAATGTTCGATGGAAATAACAAGTCACGATTGGTGCAAAATAAGACTCGAAAAATAATCAATTAGGAAAGTGGGATTAAAACAAATCGCTGATAAATAAAAGGCGAGAGATTATCTGCGACGAATTATGAATGATCAGCTCTAACGCCATTAATTAACAATGATAAATATTCATGGCAATAATTTATGACACAAATCCGACGGTAATTTGCAGAAACGCGTTTATCATGCAAAATTCGAGCTTCCTATTTGCAAACGATATTCAAATGAATGCAGTCGCTCACTCAATGAATTGAATTCCGTTAACGCTGTACTGTCGATTTTTAACGTCAATTGGAGTGTCCGATCGTAAGTATCGCGGAGAACGGAGGAAATCGTAGGCGTGCGTCCAATTCATAAAACGACTTGGTCGAGGAGCAATCTGCACCTATTTGCACCTCGATTCGCGGTCCCACGCAACGCGCGGCCGACTCACGGATAATCAATTTTCAGACGCAATGCTAATTTCCATAAACCCAGTCCTGTTAACCAGCACGCGTGTTCGACAGTGTGCGTTATGTTATCTTATATTAGCTCATTTGTACGCTTTCCTCGTTCCGCGCCTTACTCTTTTTTTTCAGTTTCACCCCCTCCCCCCCTTACAAAAGGTTCGTAAAAATCAGTCAATGAAATTATTCTTTAAGAGACAAATGAAAAATCTAGTGTTAAAAAAAAACTTTTTTAACGAATAAATTATTTTATAAATTATTCTTATGTTCAATGAATCGGTGTTTAAAGATCGATTATTAAACAAATTGATAATAAAAGTCCGATTATCTACTGAAAACAACAAACTGAATTATCATCATATAAGTATTAAAAACTACTTGTTTAAAAACAATCGTTTGTGTAAACTGAGGTTCAAAAACTCAGTTATCGAAATAATTGAGGTTGAACAGAAATAATATTTTATACTAAATTAGTATAAAAGAATCAGTTATATAAATTAGTGCAAAAATTTGTACTAAAAATAGTTTAGTTTATTAGTATAAATTAATGTTACTAAGTCAAATTTCTCATAAAGCAATGTGAAAAAATAAGATGAACTGGCTTTTTTCTATGTGCTCTTTAATGACAATGGTAGTTATTGTTATTAGTATTTAGTTTTACTGCAGGGGTTTATCAAAGGAATTTGTGCCTATAAATCGTTAAACACTGCATTTGCAATAATCGCATATATTGTACTTTTCATTCAGTGTATATATTATTTCTTCTGTTCCAAATGACACACGCGATTAAAATTTAATAGATCCAGTGCACGAGAGACGTGTGCACAAACATATGCACTTCCTCGTGGACTACCTTCGTGCACATCAGCCTAGGGCTTTGCATGATTTAAACCTTTGTGTCGTACACGAGTAATTGTAAGCGCATTGTTTCAAGTTCCTCGAGATGACTTGTAAAATCAAATTTATATAAATGTAATATTATGCGACAAAAACTGCTCAATTTGAATTATTCAGACTCAAGATGAACGAAGAACGAGAAAAATAATTACACGAGTTGTTTGATATGCTGAGTTATGTAGTCGGTGAGTTGTGCATTTAATAAATGCATAAAATTGCATTTCTAGGCGAATCTCGTGCTTCAGTAAAGAATATTCAAATACAAAGACGAATTTGTCATGAAATCATTCGAATGTGTCCGTACTTCGAAATATAATCAGTTCATCAAGTACACTTGTCCTTGGAACGAATTAATCACCAGATTATCTCATATGAACGGTAGACAGACAGACAAACAAACGGTGCATTTCTCGATACGGGTTTCACTTTACAATTCAGGAATGTATCAATAATCTTTACATCCGGATTTTTATACTGAACGTGTAATTAAATTCAGTGATTTTTATCAATAAATTCAAGCGCGTACATTTGTTTATGTGCAAATATTAAAGTTCAGTGAAAACAAAAAAAGAGAGTGGGCGTGATTGATAATTTTACAAATATATTACTTGTTAATACGAATACTTATATATTACGTATTTTATCGTTAAATATATACATGTATAATATTATTTAAAGTGATCTTTCAAGTTCATAATCATGGCGTCCATTTTTCCTTGAAAAACCGAAATATTAAAATGTATCGTCCTATCACAGTAATTAAGTGTAAACATGAAAGAAGGTGGACAAAATGGCATTACGTTCACAATCAACTTTTACCGTTTATAAAACGGTAAATTTGATTTAAATGCTACAGATATTGCAGTAACTTTGAACGAAAAAAAATTACACTTTCATCTAATACTTTCAATCTGTGAAACATATTTTTTTTTGTACCAAAGATATTTTGCGCCCTTTAAGTGGACACATAAAAGGTTCATTTAATTGATGTAATCAGATTATTCGATTTACGAGGCAGTAAAGACACGCATATAAACTTAGTTCATTACGCTCACGGTCTATTCTTAAAGACAATAAATTTCTATCAACTGTTATTCGCTATGTGTTTCTCTGAATTTCAAAAATTATACTTTTTTGGTAAATTGTATAATGCTAATATTCGGATGCTCGAAAATAATATTCTGTACTTTTAGCTTTGATGTTACAAAAATATATTATTTTTTTCTTGTCTTCATTCAAAACGCCATTTTTTCATAGTAACATTTTTTCAGTGAGGATCTTTCAAAGTTTTATTGTCGCATTAATCGTGCATTAATCTTGAAGTTATATTATCAACATTAAATCAGCCTTTATCCACTGTCAGATAAACGTTTATCAACATTTAATCAATTTTCAATTGCCGTAATAACTTCGCTGTTGTATTAACACTGTTAAATCAACGCTGACTAAATGTTGAGTGTTAGTGCTGATACAACCCCATCGGAATATTCTTAAATTTACCTAAATCCGATTTAACATTTGCACAACGTTTAATCTATGTTGATTCTACATCATTATCTATTTTAAGTCTTTGTTGATTGAACGTGCGTACCCGTTGACACCGAATCAAAGTTATTTTAAGTGATGTGTCCTTAAAGTAACTCACCTGAAATCTGATCATTACGAACGAATTTTATTTATAGAAATTGACCTGCGTTTGGATAGCGCTGCGAAATCAGATTACTATAAGCGGATTCTACTTGCATCAAAGGAATTCCGCTGTTTTGTAGAAGAATCCTATTTTCCAAAAGTAGACTCTTCTTGCTGTGAATAATTATTTCCTACGGCATACGCTATCATCTTTAAACTCGTATTTTATTCAACTCATTAATCAAAACTATGTTTGTTTTCGCATTAGGAATTTATATACTTGAGATTATAGTCCTAAGAAATTTATGTACTTTAAGGTTAAGAAGCTGGTTGTGGAGCTGGTTTTAATGACAGTTTGCCTGGCATTATTAAGCGAGCTTATGGCAAATTTAATAATGCAACACATAAACAGCTGCATCGTTTCGAACAGTATTTTTAACCGAGTCGGCCGTGTTTGCAAAAGTGAGCAAACATATGCATTGAAATTGAATGAAATTGGCTCGTCTCAACTAAATCTTCTTTTATATTAAACTTATTTATTATACGTCGCAACAAAAATCCGCGCTATTAATATTCGGAAAAAATGATGAAATTCGCACCATTGAATTGCAGAAAATACAGGAATAAATACGATACATTTAATTTTAGTAAAGCGACTCTCAAGAGCCGCATTGGCAATCTGCATGTTTTATGTATGAAATCGCGAGATATAAATTACTATCTTGTCGCGCCTACGCGTAAGATGTTTTCCGAAGAGCGATCTGCTTTTACATTTAGCGCAATTATTAAGTCAATAGCTCGACACTGTGTTTCGAATCATAAACGGTTTGAGGTCTGCCGCAGTTGTTGCTCCAATTAAAATTTCATTGAGACTCCTTACAAATTAACTGCGCTCTTAACTCGATCGTTTCACTCCAAATGGTTGTCGCAAAATCCATGAAAATGAAAAATTGTGCACTCTTGCGTTCGAAATATCGCGGGAAAGTTTTGTGCAGAAATATTGTGCAAGTCAACAGACGAAATCAGTGGGGCATTGTAACAGGTCGGCAACATTTGGCAGACGATCTGTAAAAACTATGCACTGAACTTCAGAGATCGTTAATCACTCCCGATTAAATCGACTGCTGTCGCATTCGTTAAATGCGTTGCTCTTGGCTGTTAGGCGTTAATGAAGAAATGGAATCGATCGCGATCGATTTCCGCGGTTATTGCAGGTTTCGCCCACGCCAAAAACGATCGCCATTATCTGATAAATAGGTATTGCGGCCCACTCTCCTCCTTTTCCGTTTCTCCTTAGCCATCTTCCGAATTTTTATTTCGCTCGCACGCGTTTCTGTCGCAACACTGAATCGCGTCAACTTTGAACAGCCGTCTTTTTGTTCCGCAAAAAACAAAAACGAGGAAAAAAGCTGAAAGGAAATAAAGAAAGAAAAAACCTAATAGAAGAGTGATGAAACATCTCAACGTTTGAACGAAATTTAATGGCGCATGTATTTCACGATGAATGTATCAAATTATACATCACTGGTCTGATTTAACACCCTTTACTTTGTATTTAGATTTACATACAAATTTGCAACGCCCGATCTCAAATTTGCAACACGTCCTCGAGCGCTTCTGCCAGCTATTGAATTTCAAACAAATTATAAAATGTTTTTAAAATTGATCTATTTTTCGTATCTTGCAATTACACTTTTTTATTTTTCATTCCAACTGTACAATTTGTTTGTCTAGTCACAAGCCAGTTTTTCGGGTCTCACAAATTGTATGGTCGTAATGTTGTAGACGTAAATATCGTATTTATTGTAAATACAGTTCAGTTCACTCATACCATACGTGTATGGTTTGTATGAACATTTAGAAAAATCCGATCGTAGAGTTTGTTCGAATTTTTTGTAAATGTTAGTTATCGTACAATGAAATTGATTTATTTCAAATCATTTACTGTATTTGTTTGTTAAGTAGGTTGGCAAAAATAAAGCCATCGTAATATAATTATAAACAAATTTTCAAAAATGAAATTATATATTAACTAAAAGAATTACTAATAAAATAGAATTATATTATAGCATGGATTATTAACAGACAATTTGTAAGAAATGGGAACTAGTTTTATTTCCTTAATTTCATGTTGTTATCAAAGCAGTTTAAATAGACACTTAAGAAGTTTTACATTATTACACTTGAAAAAGTTTCTATAAAATACCAACACAATTTTATCCAATAAATTGTTTATTATGGAATGTAACATTTCTCCAAGATATTAATAACAGATTATACATTTTTGCAGCACTAATAATTATTGAGTAAATACAATATAATACAACAAATTATATATATATATAACTATAAGTGTGTTTTTATTAACATTTAAATTAATGAATTAAAAGAATCAATTACACAGAATTTTGTTTTGTTATAAGAATGTTATTTAATTTAACATGCAACCTACTGCAAATATTAGAAATCAAGCCGATATTCATTATTCCAAAATCCGAATCAATCCGTTCTAAACAATCTATTCGTAATTTCACCAGATAGTTATAGTGAGTTTTTTTATTTTCAGTTAATGTTTTTATTATTTTATTTTTATTACAAAGAAAAGCACCCAGCATCTAAATAAATTATTCTACGCATAAAAGACGAAAATAATAAACATTTAATTGTAACATTTATTAAGTATTTGTGTCGGATAAAATTATTAACCATAATAACGTGAACAGAAAAGTCTTTTAAAGATTACTTTAAAAGTAAATTTTATCTTCGTAAAAGCCATGATTTAATGAACCAAATCTCTATGAAAAATGTCAACATCACGAAATCAGTACAGAAATTTGTGTCTAAAATGTAACGTAAAAATAAATGCTTTGATAGTTTCCAAGTTAACATAATTTTTCTTGACTACACTTAAATTGTATCACCACGTATTTCAAACAATTCTAGTCCATCCTCTACCCTACAAATGCTGATAAGATGTTCGATTTTTCAATAAATCGTGCATTCCTCAGTTGCACTAACAAATTTGATGGTTTGAAACGTTCAACATCACACAGCTACTCTGCGAACCGTTGGATTAAGCAAAGGGGACGAGGAATGGTGCACAAGGGATTCTTTGATCGTATCTTAAACGACATAAAATGCGTAGCAATGCTTAAATTCGAAGTTGGCTCTGCACGTCAGGGCAACGTTGACACTTTTTACGCCAGGCTTCTTAAGCGCTCCCGAAAGTGTTCCGCTGCATTTTACGATGTTAATTTTATTCTTGGAGATTTT
This sequence comes from Axea sp. ZL-2020, assembly GCA_022817665.1. Taxonomy (NCBI): domain Eukaryota; kingdom Metazoa; phylum Arthropoda; class Insecta; order Hymenoptera; family Scelionidae; genus Axea; species Axea sp. ZL-2020. The sequence continues at coordinate 12,071 of JABFOX010000411.1, forward strand.
GAATAAGTGAATTTTGAGTCATCAATGAATGTATTCCCATAATTTAACAGGTCCTCTCAAAGTCTCTGAGATTGAAGTCTCTTAAAGTTGATTTTTTTTTTTCATTTATATGCTTAGTCAGAAAGCCCGATATACTGTCTTCATTAATTTATATAATAATAGAAACATAAGAATACTTCGTAATTATAAATTTAATTTTTTTTTATACTGCAATACATGAATGAAAGTATGCGTGAAAATGTAAAACTCACACACGTAAAGTTACAGCTTTTCATAATGAGATGAATATTTTATGAATTGACAATTCTATTATTGAAAATATTAATTTGAATTTTATTAAAAAAAATGATACATTGTAATTCAAAATTATATTATGCCATAATACGTTGCGATACATAAGAATATATATTAAATGTTATTTATAATAAATCCATCGACTAAATGGAAAGTATTCTTTTCGTAAATATTTTATACATTATTTTTAAAATTGCATACTTTTGATCATTTTCCATTTTTCATTACCACAACTTATTTTTAATCCACTAATCATTGGCGTTCAATTACATTAGCAATTATGATTTAAACTACTAATAAAAATTTCATTTATTGTAATATAATTAACATGTTTGTCTTCGTAAAAGGCTGACTAAGACTTTTGTACAATTTTATATTAACAGTATTTAATAAGAAACGAGCAAAGCTTATTGCAAAATACATTTTACTTATTGCGTCTTAAGACTTTTTTATTTCATCAGACATTATTCAAGAATTGTACATCAAACGCGCTCTCGGTTGGGCGCAGAAATATTGGGGAGAGCGCCAATGTCCAGTAGTGGCTCGCGGGCACTATTTGTCTACCTTTAATTCTAAATAACTACCGATACGAAAACCTTAATTTTTTCCTCCACCTCTTTCTGCATTCTATATACATCAGATTGCACGATGCCATGATAAAATATGTATGAATTTAAATTCATCCGAATCAGCTCAGAGGAATCATTTTTATTTAATCGAAAAGATGAAAATCAATGATTCTACCATAAATAACGGCAACTTGTTTACTCAGTTTCACAACTTGTGCATTTGAAAATTTTCAATTTAGTCGAGTGCTAATTTGTCAAAATCAGATTTTAACAATAATCGCTGCCAGCGATATTCGGTTAAGCTGAATTAAGTGAATGAACACCGTTACGAGAGAGCCGTTAGAAAGGTCAAAGCTAATTTATTTCAGCGTGAATCTCTCTAAAGCCTCTCATTACGTTTAACCTACGCACGGTGAATAAAAAAATCATTATGTCGCGAAAGTCATAATTCTCGGACTCAGCAACACGTGGTGTTATTTATACGTACACGGTGCAAGTGCATAACCCTGTCGTGTTTCCAAAACCATGTCGTTTCGCATTCAAATTGTCTTACAAGGGAACATTGCCAAGTGTGAAATCCACTTTGTATCGACTTAGGCTCTATTTGTATTCAAAGAAATTGTGGGATTTACACCGACGATTTCTACGTATAAAAGCGACTTTAAAAGTGATAAACGAAAAATTAAAAGTTTTGTACCAAGGTGTAATTACTGCTGATAACACAAACTAATATTTTTATTTCATTATGGTACGATAAAAAAACTGTTCTGTGTCACCACGTTTCTTTTTTTGGAGTAAGACCTGTAGTTTCAAAACGTAACCATTTTAGTATCCAAATTATGAATCATTATCGTACCACGAAATAATCTTGTAAACAAAGGCATATTTAATAATCGTATAAAAAATAAAGAAACATAAAAGAGTTTAAAAGTGAAGAAACATAATACATAATAAACATCGCACAATGAAATTAAATGTGGTTGAAAAATAAGTTGTTTTGTTATAAATAATACAGTTAAATAATATTAATTAGCTGTATATTTTATTCCAATGAAAGAAATATATCAGAGCTATTGATTTTAGTAAGCATTTTGCCAGTTTTTAATAATAAGAAGTAATTTTGATACCAACTTTTAGTTTTATAAAATAAATATATCGTAATAAATTTGAATATAAAAAAAGCATGAAATAAATGTATTTAACATATACTGTAATATTACAATATAATGAGCTATTTGCACAAAATGTTAATATTATAAAACAACCATATTTATTACACGTGATATTATAAAATAATTGTTTTGTATTTTAATATCATATTCTTTGATATCAGTAAATCAAACTGTACAAACACAATTTTTTGTTTATTTTTAAAATTAATGTTACCAATCACTGTTTAAAATTTGGTGATATAGTGCAATATAATAATGTTGGTATCACAAAAGAATCGTTGATCATACTTTTTAACAATAAATATATTAAACATCAATTTTTTTTAAAAAGTGAATATTCATTATTATTAGCACAAACCAATTTGCTGTTTCATATCTGTAACAAATGTATCTTTTTAATACTCCAAGGTAAACATTTGATACAAAAACTAATATTATTTTTCTTACACAGTTAATTTTATTTTCTACATATTCATTAAAATTAAATGTGAAGCCGTCACATAGGCTTATAATTTTTGAAATACTCGGTTTTATGGATAATTAATTAAAATGTTATAAACGAGTTTGTTATTATTATGAAAACTGACGATTTTAATTGTATAATTAACTTGATTTCCACTACTTCATATCACTTAGCACACGATATGATAATTTTAATGCTATTTCTATTTTAATATACATATGACGCATTTAAGTTCTCACTTTTATATGCGAATACGTGAATCACTTTTAAGTTGTTTGTAATTTATTATAATAAGTTCAATAAGCAATAATTATTGTTTATTGGCGTGACTTACAGTATAAATTGCTTATATTAATTTATATTTTTTATAGCGGTAAAGTATTTAAAGATAAACTGTGCCTGATAATTGCATAATTTGCATCAGTGAATAAAATCACTTTTAAAAACGCAAAAAATTTTTTTGCAAAACTTGTAAACTTTGTAAACTTGTACTAAACAGTTCCGAATTAATTTAGAAAAACTAGAAATTAGAAAATATTCTGTTCTTTTCAATTGATACACCTTCGTTAACTTTTAACGTGTTCAATGTCTGTTGTAAAAAAAAGATCTTAACTGGGCAAAATTTTGTTACCTTCAAACAATAAATTAGTATTGCGTTTCATAACACGCGCCACTTTAATAAAATGTTTTTATACAGGTCCTATGTTTTTTTGTTTTTCGTCGAGTACACCACCATAACTCCTAATTTAAATTCCTTAATGAATTTCGTTCAGAATCATGAGCTGAAAACCTCTCGGCCACGGAACCACCCTCTGAAACTTTTCTACAGATTAAAAAAAGAAAAAAAAGGAGAAAAGAAAAAACAAGCAAGTGAACGAATCACGCGATATGGCCCTCGCCGACGTCGTCTTCGCTTTGATTCATGATTTCACGTCGCGAAAGAACAATGGGCTCGACGATAACGCGAAGAAAATCCGGTGAGCTTGACTAAATGTTTCTGCGAACGTTTTTTCCCGTCGAGGCCTTTTTTCTTTCATATTGTAAGATATGATAGGCAAGTCCCGGTGTATATCTCGAGTGCCGGTGGTACACCCACGTGCGCTGGAACGGTCGAACACATGGCATGGCAAACGATGAAAAGAAGGTATATGCGAAACTGAGGATAAGGAGCAGAAGGTGGAGAAATATTCGAATCCAGAATATCAAGAGAAGCGAGCGGAGTACGGGAGGAAGGCGAGCGGCTGGAGTGGGGCGAATGGAGCCGATGCCAATGGTACCGAGGCAGTGTCTCTCGAGCCGCGCTTCAAGTCGTTGCAATCGCCAACTTCATCTTCGCTGGTGCCGAAAACCGCGCCGGATGCGAAATCCGTCACTGGGCTCCAGTTAACTACTCGGAACCACTCTGATACCAAACGGGTACCCAGCCTAGAATCAGCTGGTCCGGACAATTTTGTGACAGTGTTGTTTCGGATCTGGTGCCAGTTTGGAAATTCGATTTTTCAAGAGGATGATAGCATTGGTACGACTGGGGCCAGATTTGGAAGTTTAATTCGAGGTTCCTTCGTAACAACGGAGTTTTCAAAGTCCTAAAATAAGTCATAGAATTAAAATGATTTATAAGATCATTTCCAACCACTTTTTCATTTGCAGAATTATGAACGTAATTTAAATATTTTAAATTTAAGGTTTCTTGGTACATATACCTTGAATAAACCTATCTTTGGGTAGCTTGTTCAACATGGTTTCTTAAATTTAGTTTCTTCCTCCATCTACGGATAACTGATAATATGAATTTTGCAATGTAGTACTCGATCAAAAGTTAAATCATTGACGTCAATTAAATTTCCCACATTTCACATTTATTGTCTGAAAACATTTTAAGTTACATTCATAATTTTCACATTCTCATTAGCAACCACCGCATTGCCCCAGCTACTTTTCTACAAAAAACGATAGGGTTCTGAAATAACTGACTATGGGGTAGTCGTGGCGATGAGCCCCGCAAAGTTACACTGGGCTCTGGTGGCCCTTGCAACAGTGGCGCTTTTCTTTCCGTTAATTTCCGGTCACAGCGTTGCGTGCTCCGGCTACAAAAGATCAGCACCCAGGAATATCAAACGCCACTCCAGCGTCCATTATGGATCTCAAAGCGCCAACATCATCCAAGATGTGTACGTCTATCGACCTAATAGAAGAACCACGAGAATCCAGAAACCAGCGTACCATCCGAAACCTGGTTTCATTTCCAAAATCCCCAACGGTGCTAGACTGGTGAACTATGCAAGCACCTGGGAATCGGCTACTCCGATGGCTTACGTGCACATAAAACCGCACCCCGCGTCTCTTCAGCAAGCCCTGACTAAGAAGTGCATAAGTTGTACGTTGGTTTATAAACCTTGTTCGACACCGACGAGAATCGTGGAGCACACTTATAACCATAGGAAGCCTGCTTACAGTGCCAAACATTCGAGTGAGTATGCAAAGAGTTGGTGTATTTAAACAATTCGCCGACTGGAACAATGGTTCCTCTACTGACACTGTTTGGAAAATATCAAGTTTCGATG